>KZ072581.1:127106-141702 GCA_002091845.1 Anopheles cracens
TGTGCTGGCTGCTGGAGCTCATTTCTCACACGTTCGCCCTTGCTTTATCGGCTTAGCGCAAATGCGACCGATCTGGTCGCAAGAACTGGTGGCGCGCAAAATAAGCGAAACGGATTTCGAAACCCGGCAGACGTTCCGTGGGTGTGCAAAATTCAATTTACTTTCTCCGGATCACATTTCCCGCCTCCATTCCGGACGATGGCAATAAGATGGCAGAACCGGGGCAACGCAGGCAACCAGGATATATCGATGGTAGTTCGAACCGTTTCCGACTGTGACACAACGCACCCCGGATCATTGTGGTAAGTTTTTGCAGCATATTGTTCCGGGGCTCTCCGTCCTATCCGGGCGTGCGTTGTACAACTGCGCAGCACCGACGAGTCGGTTTTGAATTTCGATCGATGGAAGATGCTCTATCTGCGTACGGAACAAGCTACCGTGGGCTGCCACGATGGGTATTGCTGGGTTCTTCCCGTGACCTTAATGACTACGATGACATTCCCGGCTCGCAACAGGCAGCCTGCGTGGTGTTGCGCGTTACTAAAGATAAATGAACGCATTATTAAAATAACTCTGCAGTGCAAATATTCAGCGAAACGCAGTATTTTTTTTTTTGCTGTGCTCGCATAATCGCTTGGGTGCTTGTTTTCGTTTAGTCACGAAATGGTAATTTCGCCGAGGACGTACACGGCGGTGGAAATCGATCATACACGGCCACGATGCCACCGGATGCTACTGGATGTCTTATCGAACCATTTCCACGCGTCGTAAACTGCACACGGCTTTGGCAGCGTCAGATGAATCGTTTCACATGCCGCTCAATCTAGCCGATGCAGCTTTAGCCCCCCGTAGTTCATTGTCTGGGGTGTTTTGTTAGTAAACATACGCATATCAATATGCTACACTTAGCGAAACAATAACGGCAGCGACTGTTTTACATTTTTCGTTTTGATGGTAAATTTTGTTTCGTGTTTTTCTTTACACTTTTAAGACCACGCATTTGATAGAGTTTACAAAAAGAAACGTTCCGTTTTTTTTGTTAAGGTTCCCATAATTCCGTTTTGTTCCGTTTTTGATTTAAGGTTCCCATAATCAAACGGTGGGTTTCAGCTCATCTGCTTTGTTCAGTTTTAAACTTTGGGAACTCGTTTTCACGCAATTTCCCACGATTTTATGAGCCTGGTGAATTGTTTGGTTGAGTAATTCGTCAAAAATCGTAAAAATAAATTCTCACTTTCACTCTAACAGGCCCCCTTTTTGTAATTGCAAATCGCTATCTTGTTGGATGACGGGCCGAACACATCGTTCTATTTAACCATCGCCATGCTCGATTAAATTCATCCGCACACATGACGCTGTTATCCTATGGCTTCATCCTCGAGCGAATTCGTACCAATTGCAAGACTTCCTAACGAAAAGCACGGGTGCAAACCGACCGGAACGTTCACTGGAAAAGAGAACAAGCTATCCATATGTTTATGAAATTAATTTACCCAGTCGAATGGTAGGATTTCCTAGACCCGTCTAGACTCCACCGTACTCCACATGCGATTAAGAGTTTGCACACATTGTTGCTGCTGTCAGGTTCTAATTATGCATTCATTTGTGATGCGGCTGATTTCTGATGAATTGTTTCTGTGATGTGATGTTCTGCTTATCGTTTGCTGGCAGCTTGCTAAACCTTTTTCGGAACCGGATGGTCTTTCTTAAGTTAAAATCTTCATTTTCAAACCAGAAGGAGCAATTTAGTATGCAGCACGAAAGATTGAAAAGAAACTGCTGGTGCTTTTATTATGCCACCGAGTGTGGTACGTTTTTATGTTTCTGGGTCATTTTTCCCCCAAAACCAACCGGCCCAGACTGATAAGATATGGTCGCAGAATTATTGAACACTGACAGGCGGCAGCTATAATCCACGTGTACTCTCGCATGATAAATGACACATGCTCGCGTACCGGCAGCTCACCTGCGAGGTGTTATAATTATGGAGTTTTGCGAGTGTTTAGAAAATTCGTTTAAGGATAACGACAGAAGACGTTGGAAAAACGTATGTGAGGTTGAACTTCCACAACGCCTACTGCGATACCAGTGCGCGATGAAAAAGTGGTGCCCAAAAACAACTCACTTCAAGTATTGCTTACCGGAGAGCTAAGACTCGAGGGAATTTTCGAAAGTAAGAGGTAAAATGCTTTCGGCAATGGCAGCCACGAATAAACTTTTGTTCCCAGTTCCGTTCTGCCAGCACGCTGCGTGTACAGGCCCACGGCACAAAGATTCATCCCAACGGGTGCCAATCCTTAACCACACGTGTGATAAAGTTTTGCGAAGTTGTGTTTAGTTTTTTTTTCTCCGTTTTCCTACGCTAACGAGTCGATAATACAGTGCCCGCATCCGTACCCAGTGGGCGGAGAAAGCAAGCGTTGCGCCATTTAGCAAGATACCAGCTGGGTCGGTCGCCTAACCGAACAGTAAAGTACGATTTTCCTGCTTAACGCCGGTACCGAAATGCGTATCAACAAACTCCCACAGCATACACACAACCCACAGGCAGGGAGAGAGGAGAGTTCGGTGATGATTTTCGGACTCGTTAGGTTGTGAAATGAGGAAAGTGACTGAATTGTGAGTACTGGGGATACTGGGAACGAAGGAGTTGCAACGGATGATAACGCGTCCCACGCGCTGAACCCAACTTTGGAGGGTTTAATTTTTCGCTCCAATGGTATGTTGCTATTTTGGAATGAAGCTGACTCTGAATCCGTTCGTCACGGGCGGGCGTCTTTGTTTGCTTCAATTCCGTAGTGTACGATCTAGCAAAGTTACGCCGAATGTGTAAACAGAACGACGTCACGGGCGGGCGTCTTTGTTTGCTTCAATTCCGTAGTGTACGATCTAGCAAAGTTACGCCGAATGTGTAAACAGAACGTCGAATAGCACAATCTCTTCTTATCAGGTTCGCGGACTGTGGTAGAGAAACTTTTCCAAAAACATTGGAGTAAAAGGGAATCATTTGTCTTTCGAATCCAAGAGCTTCATCGGAGCAAGCTGTGTCCTGTATTCGGCTGCAAGAGAAGCGTTACGGCCGTTGCTACTAGGATTGTGTTCAGAAAGCAAATCGATTTTTTATTGAACATTTTCAATAGTTTTCAACAGTTTGTACGCTTTTCCAGCACTGAACGCGAGTGTCCCAATTGCGTCAGCGTGAGCGCACACCGACATCCCATGCGACGTCAGGCGAGATTTCCTATTTCCACAACCTATTGACGTTATCTCTGCGTACATCGACCAAAAAAGACATGAACAACATCAGCGCTCAAGAATAGACCCCTGAAAAATCTCTCCTAATGGAGGTTAAATCTTTCCCACTGCCGTAAGACATCGTCGCAACGGCTGGGGTGTGTCATTATCGGCCGCCGTGTATCGTTTATTCGCCGGCCGGCGAATAACGATGATGATACTATTCATTTCTACCGTCTATCACCTATCATTCCGTGTCGCCTGTAATCTGTCATCAATCAACGATGTGTAATATTTCGTGCGGTGCTCTGCTTAAAGTGGATACCCAACGAAATGAGCCAGATTCTTCTTTAACCGGTAGCAGGAGCAAACCGTTCACCATATCGGGCACGGAATGTGCGTCAGTGAAGAGACGCGGACGAGGAGCGAGAAAAAAAAACCGGCCCATTCCAACGTTATTGTCACTGACAGGAGTCGTCAAGTGATGATAAATTTAGCTGAACGGTGTTGCCCGGCGACTGATAACTTCTCACTTCATCGTCGTTCGCCGTGGTGAGTGGGTGCGTCTGGCCGCATAAAAACCCCACCGGAAGTACATCGTACCCTTTCCCTCGCAGCGGAAGCCGCCCTTCGTCGTACACCACATCCTGGTGAGTACAGGTTTGCGCTAATTATGGTGAAAACGGTTCAAACCTACGGAAATGTGCAATGAGAGTGTGATAAACCTTCGGTGTGGTACCTTACTTAATCGAAAAATCATCGATTGCCCATGTGTGTGCTAATAATTTGTAGCACATTGTAAAGACCGTCGTCCCGCGGCATGGCGCAATAAAAACAAACTCGTTGCCGTGTCAAGGAAAGTCAGTCTCCTAGCAACAGCAGCCAAGAGGTGGCAACGCTAGCCCGGAAGGCCCCGTCCGATGCTAATGTGATACACAAACACATCAACGTCGCTCTATAAAAGCGCGTTTATTGAGCGATAAACAGTGTTCACTTACCGAAAGGTCAAATTATCAGCCGCCAGCTAAACGATATTTATCTCCTAAACGCACAAACTGGTCGCAAATATTGGGAGAACGAAATACGCGCGCTCGCGCACAATTTTTGTGTTTTTGTTTTGATCTCTATTTTGACGTTTTGAGCCGGGTGCAGGGTTCGCCATGTTGGCACACGGGCAGCTAACTGTCACGGAAGATTGTGCAGCCAATTGTTAAGGTTAATTTAGAGATAGTGCTGCAGGTGAAAAATGTTGAAATTGTAAAACATTTGATAGTGATATTTTATAATTTGAACATGTAAAACATGTCTTATTATCTGTTTATTGACGCAGAGTTTTCATAGAATTAGATTTTATCCTCAAAAACATCAGTGAACGAGACAATGAAATACTTCATTTGCTATCCAAATATTACCATGAATTCATACTTAAGTGCAGTTAAAAAATCTACTATGCTTTTAGGGTGGCTCCCCTAAATGACAAAAAATCACCAATTACCCCTCAAAACAGGACTACCGGTTTAATGCTCTCTTATATGATCTAGAAGGTCTAGAAATCGGTAATACGACAGGCACGATCGTAGAAATCAAAACGCCAAATATGATATCAATCATTTAGTGAATTTATAGATCCGCCATTTTTTTACTCTAATACATACTTCACAATGAAGAACACAATTTTCATTTTCGCTTTTGCTTGAAGTCTAAACGCGCCTTCACTTGGGTAGGTTTGACAATTACGTCACGATCCGCTTGTGGCCATTCATTGAAAAAAGTCAACTGTTCGTCACCGTCGTCGCCGCCGTCGTTTGCCGTGTCGTCGCCGTCGTAGTATTTTTGGCCCCGTGCACCTCATCCCAGCCCTCTCGAATCCGTACCCCGCAAGCCACCGGGTAAGCCCAGTCCCTCCTGCATCAGCAGACGATGCATCCCATTATCTACCTCAAACAACTTTGGCGTGGTTTTATCTAAAAATAACACCGCCACCTGCGTTCGTAGCAACCGTCTTCATCCCCCGCTCACGTACTGGCATAGATGAGTGCCAAGTGGAGAACAAGCTTGGTCATATCAGGGTCAGACTTTCAGCGTAACCTGCTCCGAGGGTTTAGGCGCTTTGTGCAATTTTGTTTACACCGTCTGCTTCGCCAGATAGCGCCATACGCAATATCAGCTGATGGCGTTGTGTCATATGAATGTTAGTGTCACAACCTACTGCCTCACATTAACCACCGAACTGCCTGTGTTCCTTTCTATTTCAGCCACAATGTCCGACGACAATAAGAAGCGCCTCTCGTACTGGTACTTCGGAGGGCTGGCCAGTGCCGGGGCGGCATGCTGCACACATCCGCTTGATCTTCTCAAGGTCACGCTGCAGACGCAGCAAGAGGGCAAAATCTCGCTACTGCAGCTCACGGGAAAGGTGGTGCGTACCCAGGGCGTTCTCACTCTGTACAATGGCCTTTCGGCGTCGCTTTTGCGCCAGCTGACCTACTCGACGACACGGTTCGGCATCTACGAGGTCGGCAAGCAGGCGATGGGCAGTGACTCTGGGTTCCTCGGCAAAGCGCTGCTGGCAGGTGCTGCCGGAGCGGCCGGCGGGTTCGTCGGCACACCCGCCGACATGGTCAACGTGCGTATGCAGAACGATATCAAGCTGCCACTCGAGCAACGCAGAAAGTAAGTGTATCGTTGTGTTGTGGATCTCGTTGCTCTAAGCAACTGATTAATGTCTGCTTTTGTCTACTTTCAGCTACAAGAACGCCGTTGACGGACTGTTCCGCGTGTACCGCGAGGAAGGATTTGCTCGACTCTTCTCCGGAGCGTCCACAGCAACGTCTCGCGCCGTGTTCATGACCATCGGTCAACTGTCATTCTACGATCTGGTCAAGGAGCTGCTACTAACGTCCGGCTACTTCGGCGATAATCTCACCACCCACTTCCTGTCGTCACTGACGGCCGGTGCAATCGCAACCACACTCACACAACCACTGGACGTGCTGAAGACACGAGCGATGAACGCCAAGCCGGGCGAGTTCAACGGCGTCTGGGACATTGTGCGCTTCACTGCCCGGCTCGGACCGCTCGGGTTCTTCAAGGGCTACGTGCCGGCCTTCGTGCGCCTCGGACCGCACACCATCTTGACGTTTGTCTTCCTGGAGCAGTTGCGCATGAACTTTGGCTACCTGAAGCCGGAAGCGAAAAAGGCCACCAACTAGTGCCACACTGGGCTGTACACTCTCCTGCTATCCACTAACGATTACCGGTTACGGGTTACCGCGAGCTTTTAGCGCAATTTTGACACATTCCACTAACGAACAAGGAGTACGAGTCACACTCGGAACCAGAAGTATCGATCCGGATCGAATCGAATGTTACCGTGCAACGGTGCGGTATCGAACTTGTTATGGGTATATTTTTTTGTTTTTCTTTTGATTTGCAAAACTAAGAATTCTGCGATTACCTCTCGTTCGTATCGTGGAGCGATAAGAGGGGCAAAACAAAGGGTAAGCAATAGTGAGATTACAAGGATCGTAATAAATATTTATCAATGTTACTCGGTGTGTTTGAATAACGATATCTGCGGCTTGTTTGTCCAACCGTTATTTACGTCAGTGCCGGGATAAAGATAGTTTTGACGTGAGGTTATGCAGGCCAACGCGGTGCACGTCGTTCGTACCTGATTTAAACGGTGGTGTCTGTGAAAACGTAAGTGTTGCGGCGTTAAAATTCGTTTCGCGCGAAGAGGGACCCGCTGGCCACGGTTTGATGCTGTAGTATCGTCGCCGGACAAAACGAAAACAACACACGCGAAGGACAAAGTTGGATAAAATTATGCGATAATAACAACAACACACGAGAGTTGACATTGACACTTGGCGGATGTCAAACTCGGCTGCACTATGGGATTTAGAAGAGTCACATTTTACTGCACAATCACAATCTGACAACTAGATGGCGCTCGCATTGACCAACCGTTGTCTAAATTAATCGATTTTGTTCCAAGAGATATCTTTTGAACAATTGCAGGCATTTCCGGTTCACTCCGCGGACATAATGGTCCCTCACGGTATGGAGAAAACTTCCAGATGGTATTTTGGAGGATTGGCCAGCGCGGGTGCGGCCTACTGTACGCATCCGCTGGATCTGCTGAAGGTTCTCTACCAGACGGACATAAGGAACAACGTATCGATGCTTCAACTATCACGGGAAATTATTCGAGACGACGGACTTTGCGCCCTGTACAGTGGAGTATCGGCGGCGGTGCTACGCCAGCTAACCTATTCAACGACTCGCTTTGCCATCTACGAGGTGGGCAAGCAGTCTGAGGTGTTCAAAGACACGGGGTTTCTCGGAAGGGTTGTCATGGCTGCCATCGGTGGCACGGTGGGTGGTTTCGTTGGATCTCCTGCCGACCTCATCAACGTGCGTATGCAGAACGACATTAAGCGTCCACCGGCACAGCGCAGAAAGTATGTTGAACGCACCGAGTGCATCTCCTTCATCGAGTAAATATTGCGGTCCATTTCAGCTACAAGAATGCGATTGATGGTATCGTTCGCGTCTGGCGTGAAGAAGGCTTCCGGAGGTTATTTTCCGGCGCAAGTTCAGCCACGGCTCGGTCGGTGTTCATGACCATCGGACAGCTGACGTTCTACGATCAGGCGAAGCTGACGACGTGTATCGTTGTGTTGTGGATCTCGTTGCTCTAAACAACTGATTAATGTCTGCTTTTGTCTACTTTCAGCTACAAGAACGCCGTTGACGGACTGTTCCGCGTGTACCGCGAGGAAGGATTTGCTCGACTCTTCTCCGGAGCGTCCACAGCAACGTCTCGCGCCGTGTTCATGACCATCGGTCAACTGTCATTCTACGATCTGGTCAAGGAGCTGCTACTAACGTCCGGCTACTTCGGCGATAATCTCACCACCCACTTCCTGTCGTCACTGACGGCCGGTGCAATCGCAACCACACTCACACAACCACTGGACGTGCTGAAGACACGAGCGATGAACGCCAAGCCGGGCGAGTTCAACGGCGTCTGGGACATTGTGCGCTTCACTGCCCGGCTCGGACCGCTCGGGTTCTTCAAGGGCTACGTGCCGGCCTTCGTGCGCCTCGGACCGCACACCATCTTGACGTTTGTCTTCCTGGAGCAGTTGCGCATGAACTTTGGCTACCTGAAGCCGGAAGCGAAAAAGGCCACCAACTAGTGCCACACTGGGCTGTACACTCTCCTGCTATCCACTAACGATTACCGGTTACGGGTTACCGCGAGCTTTTAGCGCAATTTTGACACATTCCACTAACGAACAAGGAGTACGAGTCACACTCGGAACCAGAAGTATCGATCCGGATCGAATCGAATGTTACCGTGCAACGGTGCGGTATCGAACTTGTTATGGGTATATTTTTTTGTTTTTCTTTTGATTTGCAAAACTAAGAATTCTGCGATTACCTCTCGTTCGTATCGTGGAGCGATAAGAGGGGCAAAACAAAGGGTAAGCAATAGTGAGATTACAAGGATCGTAATAAATATTTATCAATGTTACTCGGTGTGTTTGAATAACGATATCTGCGGCTTGTTTGTCCAACCGTTATTTACGTCAGTGCCGGGATAAAGATAGTTTTGACGTGAGGTTATGCAGGCCAACGCGGTGCACGTCGTTCGTACCTGATTTAAACGGTGGTGTCTGTGAAAACGTAAGTGTTGCGGCGTTAAAATTCGTTTCGCGCGAAGAGGGACCCGCTGGCCACGGTTTGATGCTGTAGTATCGTCGCCGGACAAAACGAAAACAACACACGCGAAGGACAAAGTTGGATAAAATTATGCGATAATAACAACAACACACGAGAGTTGACATTGACACTTGGCGGATGTCAAACTCGGCTGCACTATGGGATTTAGAAGAGTCACATTTTACTGCACAATCACAATCTGACAACTAGATGGCGCTCGCATTGACCAACCGTTGTCTAAATTAATCGATTTTGTTCCAAGAGATATCTTTTGAACAATTGCAGGCATTTCCGGTTCACTCCGCGGACATAATGGTCCCTCACGGTATGGAGAAAACTTCCAGATGGTATTTTGGAGGATTGGCCAGCGCGGGTGCGGCCTACTGTACGCATCCGCTGGATCTGCTGAAGGTTCTCTACCAGACGGACATAAGGAACAACGTATCGATGCTTCAACTATCACGGGAAATTATTCGAGACGACGGACTTTGCGCCCTGTACAGTGGAGTATCGGCGGCGGTGCTACGCCAGCTAACCTATTCAACGACTCGCTTTGCCATCTACGAGGTGGGCAAGCAGTCTGAGGTGTTCAAAGACACGGGGTTTCTCGGAAGGGTTGTCATGGCTGCCATCGGTGGCACGGTGGGTGGTTTCGTTGGATCTCCTGCCGACCTCATCAACGTGCGTATGCAGAACGACATTAAGCGTCCACCGGCACAGCGCAGAAAGTATGTTGAACGCACCGAGTGCATCTCCTTCATCGAGTAAATATTGCGGTCCATTTCAGCTACAAGAATGCGATTGATGGTATCGTTCGCGTCTGGCGTGAAAAACGGGTCACTTTACGGACAACATTGGTACGCATTTTCTCGCGTCGGTCATTGCTGGAGGCATTGCGACGACTATGACACAACCGATCGATGTGGTGAAGACGATCATGATGAACTCGAAACCGGGTGAGTTCACCGGCATTGGGGCGATCCTGCGACACATTGGAAAGCTGGGCCCAATCGGGTTTTTCAAAGGTTTCGTTCCCCGCTTCATACGCCTCGGGCCACACACCGTTCTGACGTTTATATTTTTGGAGCAATTGAGGATCAACTTCGGTGTGCTCAAGCCACAGTGACCAGGTTTGCATATACCTCATCGTATTAGGTGGTGGTAGTGGGGTTTTGGTAGTAGTATCAAGTATGTAGTAGAGCATGTGATTTTTAGCACAATATAGTTTAACAGAAATGACTGATCTGAAAAAATGTTAGAATAGTGTTTTAGAAAATAAAATATTATGAACAAATTTCTCTGGTGGAAACTGTGTTTACTTTCTATTAATCATCTCTACGCGAAGTGTGGAGAAGGGTTGTGTATTTAAAAAACGGATCAAAACACATTTTTACAAAGTTTGTCATACCAATTGCATACTTACGCCCAAAAGTATGCAACCAGCAGCTCATCATTTGTAAATGCTTTTTATAAACGCCTACTATGCCTACTGAATAAATGGGACATCAGCAGAACTGTCATTGGACAATCATCACAACCAAATTAACTATATTTTACACAAATATAGTGCAACTTAAAAGTTTCCTCCTTCGTTCCATCGCAAGTGTGTACCCGCTCAATATTGTGTCGACACATGCACCCCCGCACAAACACACACACACTGCACTAAACCTGTTTGCAGCGTAACCGACCGACAGCCAAGGGTTGCTGTCACGATGGCGCGCAGTGGTGTGCGTTTCCGTTCGCCTTCTGGTGGCGCCCCAGCACCCCCAAAGTAGAGCTTTGTTGCGCGGGCTGGCGGGTGGCGCGGTGAAGAAAAGCTTCGGAAAACCAGTTTGTAAACAGGTGCGCTCGCTTGTGTGCGTGCCGGAGCGGCCCTGGGGGTGGCTTTCGTTGCTTCGTGCTCGGTCACGCTCCGGCCCGCCGCACGTGCGCAAAGGACGGAAGGTGCGCTTCGGCCGTGTGTGCCGTTCGTCCGCTCGACCGAGCGACAGCTTTCCGACGCCATTCTCAGAAAAGTGTGGTCTTTTGGTAGTAGTAGTTGACTCGTAGCCCCGACAGGACGTGCTGGCCCGCCGACGGTCGAACGCACCTTTGTCGCACTGTTTGTCGTTAACGTCGACGCCGCCGTCGGCCCAGTGGTGCAGTTGAAAGACACCGTAGTGTGTGTGTGCGTGTGTGTGTCGTGTGTTTTGGGGGTTGGTTTGGTGTTTTCCACGTAATTTCCTCAAAGTGCGTCGCGTTTAGAATACGTGTGGCCGTAGTTATCCTGGTGGAAAATGTCGTCTCCATCGGGTCGGGTGTTTGCATTGGGGTTGCCGTAGTGAGACACAAGAGTCACGACGGCACTTTCATCCCGCAGCAGCGACGCCAGAGCGCTACGCGTTCTGTGGAGCTTTCGCTGGTGTTGGAGAGCCATCGCAGCCACCACACTACCACCACCGTACGTGCAGGAAAGCTCCAGCGACATACCAAAACAAGCCCTCCCCCCTCCAATCGGTGCGGCCGTCATCGTTCTGTTCCGCTGAAGAGAACAGCAAGGGAGAGCGAGAAAGTGAGAAAGAAAGAGGGAGGAAGAAAGCAACGGGCGCACGAACCAGCTGGTTCGCTGGAAGCTGGCCGCTGCTTGGTAGTGGCGCGGCGTTGATGTTTTCTGTGTTTGTGTTGTGACTCGTAGAAGGTGTTACGTGCCGGGAAAAACAGATTCCCGTGGTTCGTTGTCGCGACGGGGATCTCTGGACGCCTCTGCGTCGCGGCCGTCGGAAAACCCACTTTAAAATGACGTAATTTGGTGTCGAATTCCGCTAAACCGTGTGCGTGTGTGTGTGTGTGTCGTGTGTGGGCTCCAGGCCGCCGGAGATCATCAATCCTCCTCGCCCGCTGTTGGAACGGGCGCAGTGAAGGCGGTGGAGGATAAAAATCGCACCAGAACAGAGCCGAGCGTGTGGCTGTGTTTGTGCTGTGGAGGTAATTTGTCTTTCCATCTGCGTGTAGTTGTGCTGGGAAATCGCCACAATCTTCGCGAAAACTCACCCGTGCAAATCGCTTCCATAAACAACAAATCTCGCTGTGTTCTCGCTGCTACTGCCGTGCTGCGGTTGTGTGTGTACTCGGTGCAGTTACGGCGTGCGTGTGTGTGTGTGTTAGTGGTAGTACACACGTTCTGCCATCATCATCTTCTTCCGCTGTTCCACACGGGTTACTTGGACCGACGACGGCAACGTTCACGCTACCGTGCGCGGTCGAAAGAAGGAAGAAAAGAGAAAGGTAGCCATGACGGCGGGCAAGACGAATCTCGTTCCAACAAAACTGTCTTGTCCGTGTTGCGTACGTACTGAAGGGAGTATGCATGTTCCGGTAGCCTACGCGCCGTCTGGCTCTGGGGGGGTCCGGTAACCATCTGGTTTTTCCTCTTTTGCCGCCTCTGTTGCTACTGCGCGGAAAAGCGGTGAAAACGTACGTAAACCAAAGCTAGCCAAAAACCGGTTCGCGGTGAGGCGAGTGGTGCCCGAGCAGTGCAGGGGGAAGCGGATTCCCGGATTGTGGCACGAAAGCTTCTTACGGGGATTACAGGCGCGTTTGCTTCACGTGCGGAGCGGTGTTTGTGTGGGGTCTGTGGAAAATCTGCTGCCACGAGATTGGGATTGGTGTTCTGACATGGCAAACACACAGCCAAGACGTGTTGCTGCTGTCTGCAATGCGATTAATATAAGGCAAATTCGAAGAACTACAGCAGCCTCTTGCTGATTGTCTCGTTAAAAATATTGCTCACCACGCCTCCCACCGCGCTTCCCCCGGGGAAAGGGCCTACCACTGGGCGGTCAAAAGTAAAAACTTGGCGTCGCTTGCTGTTCGCGGAAAACTGTGATGAGAATATTTCGCGTCAAGCTGTCAAAAACAGTACCGACAAAAAAAAACAACAAAAACCAAAGAAAAAAACTGCTCTTCTATCCCTAATGGGCGGGCTGTTTATTGTTTCTTCTAATTCGCTCGATCGTCTGCGTGCGCCCTGTGTGTGTGTGTGTGTGAAGAAAGCGCGCGTGTTTTTGATTGACACGGGCGCAGCGGAAGGCAAAAATGTAAACAATCAAATTCACTTGCGCGTTGAAATCCCTCAGCGCAGCATGAAATTTTTGGAAAGTGGGTGGACCGGGTGGTCGAGCGAAAAACAAAAGTTTACACAGGCGGGACGCGTGCCCGACTGTGCCCGCACAGGACGGGATAAGTTTGGCCCCGGCGCCCTGAAGGTGTGCCCTCGGAACGGGCGCAGTGAAGGCGGTGGAGGATAAAAATCGCACCAGAACAGAGCCGAGCGTGTGGCTGTGTTTGTGCTGTGGAGGTAATTTGTCTTTCCATCTGCGTGTAGTTGTGCTGGGAAATCGCCACAATCTTCGCGAAAACTCACCCGTGCAAATCGCTTCCATAAACAACAAATCTCGCTGTGTTCTCGCTGCTACTGCCGTGCTGCGGTTGTGTGTGTACTCGGTGCAGTTACGGCGTGCGTGTGTGTGTGTGTTAGTGGTAGTACACACGTTCTGCCATCATCATCTTCTTCCGCTGTTCCACACGGGTTACTTGGACCGACGACGGCAACGTTCACGCTACCGTGCGCGGTCGAAAGAAGGAAGAAAAGAGAAAGGTAGCCATGACGGCGGGCAAGACGAATCTCGTTCCAACAAAACTGTCTTGTCCGTGTTGCGTACGTACTGAAGGGAGTATGCATGTTCCGGTAGCCTACGCGCCGTCTGGCTCTGGGGGGGTCCGGTAACCATCTGGTTTTTCCTCTTTTGCCGCCTCTGTTGCTACTGCGCGGAAAAGCGGTGAAAACGTACGTAAACCAAAGCTAGCCAAAAACCGGTTCGCGGTGAGGCGAGTGGTGCCCGAGCAGTGCAGGGGGAAGCGGATTCCCGGATTGTGGCACGAAAGCTTCTTACGGGGATTACAGGCGCGTTTGCTTCACGTGCGGAGCGGTGTTTGTGTGGGGTCTGTGGAAAATCTGCTGCCACGAGATTGGGATTGGTGTTCTGACTTGGCAAACACACAGCCAAGACGTGTTGATGCTGCCTGCAATGCGATTAATATAAGGCAAATTCGAAGAACTACAGCAGCCTCTTGCTGATTGTCTCGTTAAAAATATTGCTCACCACGCCTCCCACCGCGCTTCCCCCGGGGAAAGGGCCTACCACTGGTCGGTCAAAAGTCAAAACTTGGCGTCGCTTGCTGTTCGCGGAAAACTGTGATGAGAATATTTCGCGTCAAGCTGTCAAAAACAGTACCGACAAAAAAAAACAACAAAAACCAAAGAAAAAAACTGCTCTTCTATCCCTAATGGGCGGGCTGTTTATTGTTTCTTCTAATTCGCTCGATCGTCTGCGTGCGCCCTGTGTGTGTGTGTGTGTGAAGAAAGCGCGCGTGTTTTTGATTGACACGGGCGCAGCGGAAGGCAAAAATGTAAACAATCAAATTCACTTGCGCGTTGAAATCCCTCAGCGCAGCATGAAATTTTTGGAAAGTGGGTGGACCGGGTGGTCGAGCGAAAAACAAAAGTTTACACAGGCGGGACGCGTGCCCGACTGTGCCCGCACAGGACGGGATAAGTTTGGCCCCGGCGCCCTGAAGGTGTGCCCTC
>KZ072581.1:147606-158822 GCA_002091845.1 Anopheles cracens
CGTTTTCCCCGCCTCCCCGAACGAATCGCCACCGTTTTCCATCTGGCCGTACAGCGCCTCCACTTCCGGTGGCTCCCGGTGGTTGTCCGATGTGCATTCAATTAAAATTTAAATGAGCATTTGGTGATGTCATTACGTTCGGATGATAATGAACAGGATTATATTCGGGGTGTTTCTCATCCTCACGTGCCGGCCCCCACCGTCCACACTATGGGACCCGCTGCCGGCGCCGGCGCTGGGCGCGGGCGGCTGGGCGGGCATCGCGGCCGTCCAGGCGACTCCACTCGCACCAGGTTAGTAACACGGGGCCTCTCCGTTTAGATTTAAGTTTGGGAGCTTAAACGCCATTCTCGAGCGAATTCGTTTTTATTGCGGCTGACTAAGCGCACGGTTGGGAAGTGGAGGGACAGAAAAGGAAGTGAGAAGGTTTTTTTTCAATTTATTACTGTCATTTAATAAATTAATTAATGTATTAGTACCATGATCATACTTCTTAATTCTCTTAAATCCGTAATTTGGATTTGAAATAAAAAGTAAATTTGTTACTATCATACTTACGTACGGTTCGATCAGTGATTGAACCATAACGGCGTGACATTTGGCCTGAAGTGGTACAAATAAAACTATATTTTTATTGTCATGTAAGCATACAATTTCTAACAAAGTTGTTAAGCACATTGTTACTTTAGAATGTGATTGAACAGGCGAAGGAATTCTGTTGAGGTTGGATTATGCTTTAAAAGGCATGTCAAAAGCCAATATTTATTTCTTGTTTTTTTTTCCTTACCAATGATCATTCAAATATTCATTTTTTGTTGTTCGCTTATATTTATCGAAATAGGCATCGAAATAAGGATATCAAACTGACAAATGATTTTTTTTTGTCATTTTGACAAATTTTCAAACTGACAACTCAAACTTTATCAATTATTATTATTGTAATTTATTGTCTATTATGGGTCGTGGATTTCATGTTTTGTTGGCGTAAGGTTTTAAAATTGAAATCGATACATCAAAATTGCACATTTATTTTCACTCGATCACTCATTCGCTTTAAAATATTTTAATGAATACATTATTAATAGACAAAACCGGTACATGATTTTTTTTTTTTAATTTCATCTTTAATCAAATTTTGACCAGTCGTTAGCCGTCTGTTAGCCGATCGACCGTCCCGTTTGATTTCGGTAGCGTGGCAACAAATTTCATTAGAATCAATAGATGGCCCGGATACTCCAAATACATACAGCAGCATGCGTTAATTAGAGGCAAGCGCTGCGAAAGGCTGTCGGGACAAATTTCACCTCGACGGGAGATGATTGTCAGTGTCGAGCGACGGGAACGGAAGTGCGTTTTGTTTTAATGCCAGCGTACAATGCAATCCACACCGTTCCAGCAGCGTTCTGGGTGCAAAACGATGCACGTGCGTATTAGCTTCGATGCGTGTGTGTGTGTGTTTTTCGGGGTGGACCATCGTTACAATTAGCGAATTTAATATTGTGTACCATTAATTTGATGTTGAGGGCGCGCATCGCATGCAACGATATAACCCACTGAGGCATAGCTCTACGTACGAAATCTCATATGTTCATACATTGATGGGAGGCGTGTCAATAGTGCCTAATACTCCGACCGGAAGCAAACTCATCACGGGCGATGCGTTCTGTCTGTTGAGTGCAGTGAAGTGCATATAAGAGTGCAAGCATCGCGATATTTAATATGCGCGCGCTGTGATGTGTTCCGTCATCGCGCGGGGGATGCTTTAGTCAATAATCCTCGCAAGTGAGTAGCTGCTGGAGCTTTCGTCCCATACTTCCACCCTTTCGCATCGTGCGTGCTGCATGCATATGATTTATGCAAGCGAAGCATCAATATCTCGCGCGAGTGTTTGGCCGACGAGGCGGATGATGATGTGAGCGCGTGAAAGTAGTTAAAACAGGCAGGTTGTTTTAAGCGTTTTGCATGGCGGTGTCTAAGCTTACCTGTTCCTTCCTAGGCAGCTTTTTACTCGTCAATTAGGATCCTTGGAAGGAAGAGTGTTATTAAACCCCCCTATTGTTCGACTCAATCGGGGAACAACCCACACCGGATATAAATAGCAAAAGCGCACCCGTGGCTCACTTGGCCGCTTGAGGACGTTACGTGTCTGTTTTGAAAAGTGCATCCGTACTCGTCCCTTGAAACGCGCACCTGAAACGGGAAATTGTAAACAAAAACAGTGGTGAAAACTGCGTCGTGGAAAAGGCATACAAGAGCTCTCTGTGCTCCACACTGGAGTGTTTTAATTGGGCGTTTGGGAGCTTTTTGGGAGGCCAAGTCGATGTTGTTTACTCGCACGTATCCCTGCCCGGTGCGATGAACCGCGCTGGTGTGTCACCCGCTGCTTTCCGGTCGAATATTGCAGCAAATTAATCTTTATTTCAACGCCCCTGTGTTCTAACGAGACACGGTTTGTTGTGCGTGCGCCTCTCCCTTTAACCAGCCCACCAAACATCAGGTGAAGTGACCGTGCATGATTTAATACAACGCTGGGTGGGACTGATTGAATTAAGCCCGTGAAACCCGCTGACCCGATGCTTTTAATTGCCAACGCCACAAGAAGCGTGCGCCATCCCGAGTCCACCCCGGTGATGTGGTTCGTCCAGGCAACGGACTGATTGATTTAAATGATTCATTTTTGCCTCCTTTGACACACACACGCGCGCGCGTGCGAGCGCGCTTGTTGCATGCGCCGCCTGTTTGTGCTGATGGTTTGTGTTGGATGTTGAAGCCTCCACCGTCCGTGGCTTCGCCGGGCTTCGCTAGCTTTTAAAGCACGAATGAAATGATTTATGACGTTCTCATCGGCGCGCCGTGCTATTCTGTTTTGCATGCCGCGCTGCGATGATGCGGACAATGCAGGGAAGGCTTGAGAGGGTCTTGGTATGCCACAGAGTGTCACAGTGGGCGGTGGGACTGGATGTGGGGAAAATAAGTGGAATCTCGCTACACAGTTGAATGATCATGGGACGTGCTGGGATGCGAGAGCGCGGGATGTTCATCGGCTCATAATTAACCAAGAAACAACCGTGTGGGGGTTAATGAGAGATATTTTCGCGAGCGTGACAAACTTCCCAGCAAAAACTACTCACAATGCAATGGCTTCAATGGGGGAATGCTGTAAATCAATCTATGATCTACAGCGACAAGGGAAGGATGAGCCTTACACCTCAAGCGGCACTTCACCTATAATTTTGGGAACAAAATCAGCTATTTACTAAAACTATCGATAAACTAACATTATTATATTCACACACTGTTTTAAAGTTCTATTTTATACTCTCGAGTTTTTTTATATTTGTTATAAATATTGGAATGTTTCTTACTTTTATGATTCTGCTTTATCCAGGTAATTTTTGCATGAAGCCAGTGTTCTGTTGATGTTTCATTAATGTCATTTGTTGGTGCGTAGTTATTTCTGCTCAGAACCATTCGGATTCACTGAAAAGCAATTATAAGTATCCATTTGAGAGATGTTTTCGGTTTCTTCATTCTGTTTTGGTAAGATTTGTCGATGTCGATTTTATTTCAACAATGTTTCATTGTTTTGTATTCGATACAAACAATTTAAAAATCTCATCTCTCCGGATAGATATTCCTGGCTGCCTGAATTTTGCTGATCCCTGACAGCCTGCCATTTGTGCAGACGAAAAGTGGGTTTAGTAGTTTGAAACTTAGTAGTTCTTGTTTCACGTTAAACAATACTTTGCCGTGCAACTAATTTAGAATCAACTTCAGCGCCGGAGAACAATGTTAACCCAATCACTATCACCACCACACGTGTCCACGCTAATTTTGCATCGATTTCATGACAATTGCTTCCGTAAGCTTGCAACCGATGCTGCTGCTGCTGCTGTATCGGCACTGCAGTTGTTTGCCGTAACATTGTGTGAGATGTGTGTTGCTGTAATCCTATCAGTCTACGTGGTCCATATTCAATTTGTTTGCTTCCACTTGCTGCTGCACCGGCTGCATCGTGTGCGCGCGCGCGCGCCGCTGCTAACGAGAACAAGCGTCCCAGGATCGGGTTCACTATCCCCCGAGGGGACGGATCCGCCGTTCGGAAACGGAACAGAATGTATCTATAAAGTGAGTTAATTGAAACGAAACACACCTACACCCCACTGCACGCATGGCCGGTGAGCCGTCAAATGACCGCTGAAGTACGCTGCAGAAGTCTCCCGGGTTCCCGGTGGGCTCTGCGATGTGTGGACGCCTGCGTGTCTGTGTGTGTGTTCCGGTGTGTTTCGCCAGGATTGTCGGCAAACAAACCTTACGGTTTGTGCTTGTGTGACAGCTGCAGCTGATTGTTGGTCATGGGTCAGCACAGCACAGAGTCGCCCCCATCGTGGGAATGGGACAAGATTTACACGAAACATCATTAGGGCTGATATGTTAATAGGGGTTTTTTAAATTCTAATTTAATATGGAAAACACAAACAGGGCTAATTTGAAATTTACGTCTAAAATTGGTGAACTTACCTTCTTGAATATCATATAGTCCAATAGTTTTTGCAAATTGTCTTCTATCTCAGAGGATACTGGGAAATGTAGTTTCCTTTTATGCAGTTTGATTCGTTTTCCCAACTCGTCTGATTTACTCACATAATTGCCAGACAAAAATGTTGCTGTGGTATTTTTGCATGCTCAAATCACTTTTTTTTCTATTTTGAGTGTGGATTTTGAGCCTACTCAACCCTTGTCCATTGGCTTATAAGGTCATAATGCTGGTTCTTTCGATGTCATTTCGTGTACTCCAGTGTCCTTCCACATATGCATCAGCGTCCTGAGTCTGTCAATCTGTCAGGCTGAGCGTTACATTCTTACCCATTGTTCTAAGCTGATTTTCAAGAGCTTCAAACTAAGTTTCAAGCTAAACGTATTGTCTTATAGTCTTTTTGATAACATAATTCGAGCAGTCTAATTCTAGCAGTTCTATGCGTCAATTTGTTTATAACCTAATTTATAGAGTTCCCTTAGACTAAAAAAAGAGCTCTAAACATACTTATAAATCTAACAATAGGTGATGTTTTGGACAGTTTCAAAATGAACAGATATTTGTTTGAGTCAACTTCGAAAATAATGTTATAACTTGATCCTTGATAGGTGACGTTTTTGTCGATGGATTAACGCCAAATTCTATCGACCACATCGGGTAAACCCCTATAATTTGTATCTAATGCACACCCCCATTTGAAACAATTACGTCGCAAGTGTTAAGCGTAAAGTAAACGAGCAAAACATTCAATTAAAAAAGTGAAACGAAACGAATGTGAACCAATTTAAATTTGATGATCACGCCTCCGATCACCTGGCGCGGTGTAAGCACATGAAACCCCATTAGTGGCGCTTCGGTTGCTCTACTAATCGGCAAAGCAATATCACCTTCACTTCGTACGAATTAAGTAATCCATTTTTTGGAACAGGACTCGCACGTTCGGACAAATGACAGAGGTGGTGCGAAAATCCATTTACTTTTTTTCTGTTTTGGTAACATTCCCTTTCCCGTTTCCTTAATTACGCGCACTAAAGCACTTCCTGCGTGTGTTGTTCACTCCAGCTGTCCATCTGAAGGATTAACAAGCGCGAAACTTTTTTGTGAACGACAATATTACATACAGCCGTGCGCAAAACACGCAAAAAACACGCTAACATTCTATTGACTGCTTGCTGCGCGAACCAATTGACTGGGCGTTGATTTGTTCGCTCCATTGTTTCGATTTGCTCAACACGATGGTCATCTATTTTAAAGGAGTGCCCCCGGGCAGCCTGCCACCGCCGGCCTGCCGCTGCCGGCGTTCATTTGGTGTTGGCACGCCGTTGTTGCTATTGCTGCTATTCAGTACCACCCTCCGCTGGTGTGTGTGTGTGTGTCGCTGTTGCAAATAGTTAGTTGCGTTACGCTGTAATGGAGTTGTACTTTTTACCATCCTTTTTTTTGCAATCAATAGGTAGTCGACTCGACTCGTGTCGAGTGTGTATGTGGTTTTTGTTTTCGCAATTTGCCACCGATTTGTTTAGCGTGGTGCGATTCGCGATGGTAATTGTGTTAGTAGTGCGCTACTGCCGCTTGTTGGCGGCGTGCTTTTGCTTTTGTCTGCGCTATATCCATTCACATGCCACCCTCCGCCAGCTGAAGCAAACGGGACAAACGGAGAGGGGGCTGCCGCTTTGGGAAACAATGTCCCAGTATGGGTTCCCTCTCTTTCTCTCTTTCTCTCTCTCTGTCTCTTTTTCTGTGGGGTAATTGTTTTTATGTGCATTCAATGCAGCGGCATAACCTACAAACTAGGAACTGGATTGATAAGCGTGAGCGAATAGTTTAGTCGTTTTTTTATGTTTGATAAGCAATTATATTAAATTGTTCATGGAACTTCCAAAAAGCTTTGAATTGCACTACAAATCACGCTTCAAAAGGATTTTCTATAGAGATTAGTGTTTGTTACTATAACTCCTTTGTCCAAAGGAGATCTAAACAATATTATTCAAAATGGATGGCCATGCTAATTTCATGTTTTAAAACATTTTATGTGCCTTTTACGTTTATTGGCAGCATCAATGTGTTGATAACTCCTTAATAATGATTTAATCATTATTTTCCCTTCAAAACTTTTTTCCTAAGCATGTTAATTTTGTCTTAAAACCGTAAATTAATGATTTTAATCAATTTTTATCTGTTTGTTCAATATTTTTGCCAATAAGTTTTCATGTTTTTTTTTCATTCATTTTTATATTTTGTTTAGACACCTTTGTTTTTAAGGTACATTTCTATATGTACCTATATGTTTTTATATCTATATCTTCTATATGTTTCTATGAAGACACAAATTGATCTCTCAAAGGCATCATTTTCGTGGCAGTGTCTATATATAACTTTAGTCACATGGATGGTTTATGGAATGAGCAATGGTCATGGTCAAGTTAATATGCTCGTATTTTAAAAGGCATTTGTACTTTCAATTGTACTTCCGATATGCCACAGAATGATTTATTGCTTGTTGTTTACATAAAGCATATCACAAACTCGAGTTGCCGGGTGGATAGCTGACGGTTGACTCTAGTAAAACTGGATATCATTGGTTCGTGGGGCAGATCTTACCCTTCTTTTTTTAAACCCGAAGCAAAAATGCGCAAAGAAACACAATCATTTTCACTACATGTGCATGCCCATGATCGTGGCAACTGTTCAATGCACTGTACACGCTGTACTACATCACACCTTCACGCGAACCACCACCCCCTTTGGCGTGCATTAGCAATCTCCTGTTGAGCGGAAAATCGAATAGCAATATGCCGGCGGCGGGTGCGCTACTCAAAGCCGGAGCAATCATGCGTTTAAAGACAAAAAAAGAAGCGAAAAACAACTCACACAAACAGTTAAAAGCATAACAAAAGTAAAGCAAAGAGTGGGAGGGAGAGAAAAAAAAAACCCCATTCACACGGAATGTCACAGGGTGCAAAACAAAACGGAGCCGTATGGAAACGCGTGAAAAAAGACCCCAACCAGCTAGGCGGAAAACGGTAGTTCGGCAATAAAACATGGCGTTTTTTGTCTCCTTCTCGTGTGCCGGTGTGCCAATGTGCAACGTGCAACATGCAACCCCCATCCCAATGGGACACCATCCGTGCCATTCATTTTAGGGTGCGAGCATGTGGGTGGGTTGCGTGGGTGGTGGAGCCGATTCATTCACAGCCGGGGCCAGTAATGTACCCCTGTTCACATACCCTGTTCCGCCAGCGGCACGTGCCAGCAGACGGAAATAGAATCACACGGACGGGGAGTAGGATGAAAGGACGCACAATAAAGGCAAATAAAGGAAAGTAAAAAATACCCCCGAATGTATGCAAACAGCGTGACCATATCGGCCTCCCTCCCCAGTAGTAGCAGCGGAGGGAAACCAGAAGAAAAAAACTCGAAACTCGGTTTCGAAAAAAACACTGAATAAAAGTATGCTAAGAGCACATAATCACGGTAGGTTTATTTTTCGCAATTTATTAGCATTCCGGTGCGCGTCCCGCTGATGGGGAAAATGTACCGTGAAAACGGTACGATCGTCACGAAGGCGTAAGGAATCGTGATTGTTTTCCATTTCGCTCGTTCTCGTCCTCGTCGTCCTCGTCGTCCTCGTCGCCGTCGCCGTCGTGCAGAAGTGGGTGAAGTTTTCGGAATTTTCACTACACAGCCCATTGCCTCAAACGTGGCTTGGCTGCGAGAGACCTAGAACGCTGTGCCCGGGGTTGGTTTCGGCGTTAATGATTCGTTAAAATGAAGATGAGTCTACTACGGTCGAGGTCCGTCCGGGGTGGATTAGTGAGGGCCAGCTCCCAAATCTCTCACTCCACTCATCGGGTGCCGGTGGCGCAGATAATCGTGTCCGAATCAAAGCGCTTCCGGGCTGTGGAAGTTTCACTTTTCCCATTTCCGATGTTGCTGCTGCTGCTGCGACGTCGTCTGCGAGATCACATCGCCGGCGAATGTGGTTTTCGAGTGTCGTGCTCATAATCGCAAGCCGGAAATAGTTGTCAAACTTTGTTGCGAAGAAAATTCAGCTGATGTTGATTGCAAACTGCATAAAACGGGGTGACAAAAGTTCGGCCTCCTCCTCCTGCGCTCGCTCCACCAGCCTCGGATCGGATCGGTAATGGGTTTTGCGGCCCTTTTTGCGTGTGTGTGTGTGTGTGAGTGTGGCACGGTGCCAACGGCGGGCAAATGAGGATCCATTTTTAATAAACTCTCCGTTTGCGCCTCTCGATTGAGCCGCGGCACTGTTTGGCCCTGTCGTTGGTTTGTAATTATAAATTTTCCTTTCCCACTATACCCCAGCAGAAGCGCGATTTTCTTGCGATTTTCCGCTCTCGCAGGCTGAGCCGGTTTGATGGAAGAGTTTAAATATTCGAAGCGCCGTGTAGTTGAGAATGGAAATTGAATTCAACCGCCGCCGTTGTCGCCTTACCTTCGCCGCACTCTCCAAACTTTTCCAAAGCAGCACGTGCCCGCCTTGCCATGCAACGGAGCTGCAGGTGCGCTCGCCCCATTTTGGGGTGGATATAGAATTCCGTTTCGTGCGAGCGTGCCCGGAATTGGCGCATTTTCTTACCCTGGCTGGCATTGCCCGCCACCGACCCGGCGTTTTCCATTTCCTGTTCGGGCCGAAATTTCCCGGAATTGTGTGTATGTATGGGAGCGGGCATGATTACGATCAATACAAAACCGAGGCTACTCCACCAGCTCAGTCGCTCCCGCTGCACGAAGAAGCTTTTCCGTGCTTTCCCGATTCTGTACCGATGCTGGGACCGCCGGGCGGCTTGATGGGAAGTTATAGTTTCCTATCGGAAGTTCCGGCGCTGCTCCGGCGCTGCTCCGGCGCATTATTGCCAAACGCTGCCAAACGGGCCGGGTGAGGTAGCGCGACTGCGGCGGTGCGCTCTGTTGTGAGTAAACTTTACGATAAATTAAGAAATAATAGCTACAGGATAATTGATTCGGTCCAAAGTTGTGCCGTGCTGCACGTTCGGTGGTGCGTAGCTCGTTTGCGACGGAAGGGCGAATGATAGGGCGGGCGGGGCGATAGATAAATTGGTCAACGTTTTCATTATAACCCCCGATCTCCCCCTCGTTTCCCTTGCTCTCCGACCGCTCCTGAAGGCCGGGGAGGACAGAAAACAAACGGCAGCAGCTTGATGGATGTAGTCAAATATTATGCTGCTGATGGAGAAACTTCCGCCTGTAAAAGGGGTTCATTTGAGCTCGCTCTCGTTTGAGTGGTTCGGAAACGCTCCCCTACCCACAGCCCGTAAATTGGGAATCGATTTTTATTGCACAATGCACACTCACTACCGGAGGGGGGCATTAGGTTGGTGGCGTGGCGAACGAGTTGAAGGTTGGGAGAGTTGAGTTTACATTTATTTAATGTGATTATGGTTGGTTGTATTTGAATGATGGGTGAGCGGAATTTGTGCCTTTTTCTCGTGTTACAATCAATTCGTGCTCACTGTTTCGCCTGAATCACTAAACTTGTGATATGGGTAACCTACTTATTGTAATGTATAGAGTCACCAGGTACATAATTTTATATTTTAACCCTTTTTGATGCGTGTTTTTTAATCTTTTTCATCCATTGTTTCATGGCTGTTCAGCTGCACAAAACCTCCCTAAGCCATGAACAAATTCTGCCTAACAAATTCTATGGAAACTCATCAGGGCTGGCAGCGAAAATTATGAACATGACTGAACAAAAACCAGCTCACCAGCTTAAATGCGCTCATCTCAAACCTGAGGTGTGTTCATTGTTTCGCTAATATTATAAAACCATTTGTTTTTACAAAGAGGACAGTGGGGATTTCAATGATGAATAAACTTGCACTAAAATTATGTTATAACGATCAAGTTTCCCATTTTAATAGGCAAACAATCAGTTTTGAGGCACAAGAATGGCGTTACCAGTATATTTAGGGCTGGAATTGGCATCTCACATTGGGCCCATTAGTTCTTCAGTTTTTATTACGGGTAATTGTTAGGAAAAAATGAACATTTGAGGTATTTAATAAACGCTTCTTTGGGCCAAAAATATGCTACTACATTTATACAATCAAACAACATATTTCGAGGAAAAATACAACATAATATACTGTCTTTAACAACCCTAGAGGGTTGTTCAACCGTAAAATTGATCAAACTGTGTTTTAAACAATGTATTTTTCTGTGTGCGTTAGTCTTAAAATGGAACAAAAAATTGTTTAAAATGCTCCTAGCATCGGTAGAAATGTTCGCACATAATTACAAAAATTTACTTCGAGCGTTTCAATCTGCTTTGCTCTTTTTGAAAAAAAAGCCCCTAACGAGAAAATATTCAACTCATTAAAGTGCGCTAAATCTGCTGTCAAACGATCAAACGAACGGAATGTGCGCGCTTCCAGTGCGTGCCGGGTGCGGACGACAAACGCTGCATGAAAACGTTACATGGCACCCCACCCTCCACCGTAAGGGTGATTATCGTTCGGTGATGGACATTTTACTACACTTCCACCTTAAAACGCGCACAGACTGCCAGCGACGGTTTTCTGAAAACGTCATTAAAATGTTTATGTGCTGTAAATTTTCCTATTTTCACCCGCGCTGCCCCCGGGGAGCCCGGGCGGGTCGCGGTTGAAATTATCACCCCCCCCCCCCCCCCCCC
>KZ072581.1:163074-176907 GCA_002091845.1 Anopheles cracens
CACTCCGGTGACACAGAACGGAACGGAGCCTAATGCCACGATAGCTGTCCGGAAGAAGACCCACATCGCAGACCCGGTGATTAAAAGGCGATTAACGACGTTCCCGTCAGCCTCGGCGTATTAGTCAACGAATCGTGACCCCTAAGGGGTGATTTAGTGCGCATTTCCCCCGCGTGTTGACGTGTGGGTATGCGTGTGTGCTTGCGGATCTTTTTGGTGCAGAAAACACTAGTAATTTGGAGCACGGAACACCCTTTAGTTTCAGCTGTGCTTTATGAGCACAACCCACATAGAGACGCTGTTAGTTTAGTACAGTGAATTGCATACCAAAATTGAACTTTGATGTACTAAGAACTCCAAGAATATCCGAGTATACGACGGTAGCCTCACATATGAAAGTACTTGGGCTGTTTTATAGATGAGAAAACAAAATGTAGCATATGTTTTGAATGTTTGGAAGCCGATCATTACAAAACAGACTTCCTGATACTTGGCATGACCTTAGTATGTACCATAACAAACGTGGAGAGTCTTAAAAAGGGTACCACAGAGCCAGAGCCGGCGTGTGTTTTTCAAGCGCGCGTTCTCGACGTCGGTGAGAGGTTTAGCTGGCAGCGAAAATTCTTAACCCGCTCGAAGCGAACAAATCCCTAAGCCGCGCCTGGGCCTGCTGGTCCATTGAGCCGGCGACGAAGGCGAAAGCGGTCCATGCGAACGTGTGTACGAGCGCACTTTGATGATGGTAATTTGCGGTTTCGGATGTAGGTTAGCCTCGCCAAAGATGGCAACTCGTGGAGGTGAGTGCTAGCGATAAGATAAGAGAGAGAGAGAGAGTCAGAGAGAAAGAGAGAAAGAGAGACAGTCGCACACAGAATACTTCTTTCCGAAATCGTATCGATCTCACGCTTTCGGGAAAAGGTGAAAGCCGACGGTAGACTGCCGAAGCCGACAGATGACAGTTGGGGAAGAAGCACGGGACCAACACGGCACCGAAACAGCTTATTGCAGAACGCTCAAACGGTTGTCGATGGGTAAGAGGGAGCAAAAAAAAAAATGGCGCAGGTGAAGCGTGCACTGCTGCATCCTTTCTTCCGGGCTAAGCGTTCCAGGCCGTGCTGGCTTGTAGTGATGGGAGTGCTCGGAAGCGAACCTACTTGGTGTGATTTTGTTCGATCCGGATTCGGTTTTGAGCTGATTCCGATTCCGGAATCGATTCTTTTTGTGAATTCTGGACGGATTTCGATTTCGAACCTACGCTCCGGAATCGACTCCGATTCCAACACTACCCTCCGGCATTGATTACAGTTTTGGAATCGATTCCGTTTCTGGAATCTATTCCGCTTCCGGAATCAAATCCAATTCCAGAACAGATTCCGATTTCGAAACTGATTCCGGAACTGCTTCCGATTCCGGAGCCTATTCCGATTCGAGAATCGATTCTTGAAAATTCGTAGTTGGTCGGAATTTCGTACAAAACTTCATTTTGTCCATCACTACTGGCTTATTCTGAACCATTTGCCGGGGATAGATGATGTCCAAGCCGGCGTCTGGTATCCGCTTGATAGTTGGGCACAGAAAGAGAGAAGCCTGAGATCAATCGTCAGAACGGTGTTGACGTACGCCCAGCACAGTGGAAATTCTCGAGAAGTGGGATTGCGAAACAAAATGTACACATGCACGCGGGTGTCGCCTATTTCCGTAGGCACGAGGCCACACACTACGGTATCCACGTCCAGTTCGTGCAGAATTTTTTGCCATAAACACACACAGAGGCCCACCGACACACGGTTATTATTCGGCCGCAAAAGGATCGGGTCATGAATTCCCAATGACCCGGCGACGTTCTTCTGATTCCGATGCCCGAACGACCGGCGGCTTGACCTAGCCGTCGCTAGGCGGTGGCCTATTTCCAGTGCCGCTCCAGTGTTCCGTACCTGGAAGGATCGTTTCATTCACACACGTTCTTCGCTTCGCTCGCATGGTTTTCCGTTCGGGCACACTGAAACAAAACGGAGAAGATACAAACACAAAAAAACAACCCGCCTATGCCCCGATCCAGCGCAGCACCGGTGGAGTGGAGAGTCTTAAAAAGGGTACCACAGAGCCAGAGCCGGCGTGTGTTTTTCAAGCGCGCGTTCTCGACGTCGGTGAGAGGATTTATTAACGCGTTTGACCTATTTGCATTTGACTAACACCTCCGGCGTGTTTTTGTATGCGTAGCGTGTTTGCATGCAGCATTTCCTTTTTGGTCAAAAGCCATCCAAATGTCATATTGCCCGGTTTGGATGCCCGGAATCGCCACTCTGCTGTTGCTGTTTGTTTGGCTGGCTGCTGTCCGGTTGGTCCTACCTCCTGCGCCATACGGTGCCAACGGGGATTTTGGTGCGAGAGCTACTCGGCGTGGGAGGCCGAGTGTGTGGTTGCTTCGGTCCAAACAGATACTGAAAATGCGTTCCCAAAATGCGAAAACAGATGCGTTCCCAGCAATGCCGACAGGACAACAAAGGCAACCGCATGTGTGCCCTCATTTATTCCGCACCGCTGGAAGCTTCTTCCGGGCTGCTGGCAGAACATCACACATACACCACAGTGTCGCGTTCTGTGCTTCTCCTCATTGCCTTCCGGCCAATCGGCAAGAAAATTTTCTCGGAAACCAATTTGGAAGTAGTCGCTATGACATGCTGAAGAACCGAACAGAGGCAAGCGGCTCCGCGGGCGTCGGCGTCCTCCCTCAGTGAGCGCGCTCGTCCGGAAACTGGCACTCCATTATAAGGACGTTGGCCATCCGGCAGCACTTCCTTCCGATGAATGCGAGCGCTGTCGGAGATGTTGCAAAAACCTGTCCCGGCCTTCCTCCTTCTGCTGCCGGCTGCCGGATGTGTCCAAATGGTGGGACATCGGCGACGAACACTCATGTCCTGTTGATGCTTGCTGCCGGTGCGCTGGAAGCAGCAGCGACAATGGATACGTTAGTAATGGGACGAGTTTATCGGAAATGTTAATAGCGTAAAATTTGGAGAAAATGGTTGTTGCCGCTGCTGTTAACAGAAAACCCGATATGGGGTGAGGTGTTTTTTTTGCGTCATGCTTCCCTAGAGTGAATAGACATGACGACGCTTCAGTGCGTATCGATTTGGGAGCGATTTGCCGAATGAAACGACGGTGTGAGGTGGTTTCTGCGTATTTTTCAACATTGCAAACGACTCCAATGCAGAGTAGCGATTATTTATTAAATTTTTCAACGAAAATGTGGTAACTGAACATGGCATTGATGCATAGCATAGCACACATTCTATGTATGCTAGGGTTTGGGTTGAAGGTTGCATGTTTATATAAACTATATTAGACAGTGAGGAACTTTATAAACATATCTCAGTACTGCTTAGCTCTTTTTGCTAGAATTGATGACGCATTGTATGGGAAATTTAAGTGTTTTTCGGGTGTTCATACATTCAAAATCTTTCGAGATCGTCACGCCGTGGAATTATGATTCATTATGTGCAAATTATTTACCATATCCCAAGATGCAAGCTTGTATTCCACAGTAATGCATTTTTTTACATACTAATGTTTGCCAGGAAAATAAAAATAAAGAGTTCTTATGCTAATAACGATTTCTTTCGTCTTTCTTAATGTTTTTCAGGTAAGATCACTTCTTGCTGAAGAAACCTTCAAAGGCAAAAACCACAACGAAAAAAAAAACATCGTGGAAGCTTACGCTCACCAGTTCGAAGGAAGGTTGCTCGCCGTCCAGTAAGTGGTACAGGTAATCGTAGAAGTTGCAACGCCCCGTACGCTCAGTTTGCGCACCGCCGCAAACGCTGGTCAGTGGCACGAGGGGAAAGGTCACTCTGTGCCGCTTTGTGACCAAACCCGGCCGCACCGTCGCTTTCGAGCGCAACATGGCGGTTCGTTTCACTTCGCGTGGCTTCACGCGGCTACGAATCACCGCCCAAGAGACCGTTCACGGCTGCGGTGGTGGTAGTGGTGGCGGTTATTGCCCGCTGAACAATCACAGATAAATCTTACCCCAGGCGCGCACTACTCGCGTTCTCGCGCAAGGTTTTGCCCCGTTCCGTTCCGTGTTCCGTGTGCCCTTCCGAGGGTTCCGTGGCAAGGGCCAAGCCAAAACCGATGCCCATAGCGTTCCGGGTGCGAGATTTATTATGCTCGTTAGTCGCTCGCGCCGTTTGCTTACGGCCCTAAGCCAAAACCGATGCCCATAGCGTTCCGGGTGCGAGATTTATTATGCTCGTTAGTCGCTCGCGCCGTTTGCTTACGGCCCTCGGTCCCGTTTCCATTCCAGCCGACGCTGGAATAGAGGCAGCGACAACAACGACAGCAAACAAACGAAAAAGGTGGCCACCGCAAAAACCCTTCAATTAGTCCCCCGACGGACCGTCAGCTTTAAAAGCCGAAATGAGCTTTTCGAAATCAGTCATACGGTCGGCCCCGAACGGGAAGAAGTTTTCACGCCCCGGGGGAGGAGGCTGCTCGGAACTTACCAGCGGCGGATCACAATGGCAACACGAAGAAACGAGCGTGCAGCACAAACACCGAGACAGCCGTGGGTTGTCGCCGTCGGTCGAAAGATTGACGACCGCAGAAGCACGGGTCCGATGATGAACGCTGTAATGATCGCTGACCAAAGCGGTCGAAAGGCTAAAAAAGAACACACACACAAAAAAAACGAAAAGTTGTTTCTATTTTGTTTACAAGCTTTCAACGGGCCTTTCAACCTAGAAATGGGATCAACCCATCTCCTGCGGGCACCAATTGAGCCGTGTAGAAGGGAAGAAAGAGAGATAGAGGAAGAGCGAAAACCTTCTCAAGAACATCGATCGACATCAGCAATCTGCAAACGTTTCGTGATGTTTGTAGACGCGATCGTACGCCGCCTGCTGGTGGTTGTGTAACATAAAAGCGCGATGCTAGTAGCCGATGCGGTGTGGTGGCTGTGGTTGTAATGCCCACCCTGCCCAATGGCATACGCGTATGACCCCACAACCGTCGATGTCGATGTGTTGGTCACAATTGTCTCTGCGATTAAATAATGCAAACACGAGGAGTGCGTTCGGCGCGGTTTGCCCTGGGCTTTCCATGGTGGCGCTAGACCAAGAAAGCCGCTCTCGTGGGCGTCTGGCTGCTGGCTCGCCGTGCTTTCCTGTCTTTCTACGTATGTGTGTGTGTGAGAGCTCTTGTGAGATGCTGACGGAGACTGGGGTTCGCGGGCGACGGGCATAAACTGGTTTCGTTCGTTGTGTGTTTCTTCTTCTGCTTGCCAACAGGGGTGGAAGGGTTGAATTTCGTGCAGACGTATTTGTAAGTGTTGATGGAGCTAGACAACGTAGCGCAACTGCTTGCCAACAGGGGTGGAAGGGTTGAATTTCGTGCAGACGTATTTGTAAGTGTTGATGGAGCTAGACAACGTAGCGCAGAAATGCTGTAGGTGGATGGAAGTATGCTTTCCGCTTGCGGATCGGTGAGTTTGGTTGGGGTTCTGTGTGACTGTGGATTTTGTTTTGCCACACGAACCACAGCCATTAGTCATCTGTGTGGCGATGTATAGAGCCTCGTGATCGTAGCAAGAGCTGAAGTCGTGTTGCTGTCCATCGAACGCCGTAATGCCACGTGTTTACTGGTTGATGGAATCTTGCTTATTCCAACGCATCGTGTGCGATTCTGTTCGTGCAGGAATATTAATACTGCTTTTACCAGTTTTAATTATGAATATTTGATGAGACGTTATCCTCGATGAATGCTTTCTTGAAATTTGCCTGTGACTAGTAGCTGCGGTATAAATTGCCTGGGGATTAATTTTATATCGTCATTCTTTATCTGGACAAGTTTTTGAGTTGAATTAAATTTAGTTTGTACTTGATACAACTCAAGATGTGAAGTCTAATATGCTGTCAGTATGTGGAGTCATGGAGTTATTGACTTCAGCTCTACACCAGAAGCATCGCAATGAACATTCTCGCGCAAATCTATTGATTGATTCAACTTTTATCTCTCATTATCATTCCGCACGAATCGTGTCAATTGGAACTTTGTTTTCCCGTTGCTTCAGCCGCCTAATGTACCGTGGGAGTATTTAAATCGCGCTTCCTCGTCCGAGACCTGCTTTATCGCGCGATCATAACAGTGGGCGATCTTTGTTTTTTTTTTTCTCTCACCGTTTCCTCTTCCGAGTGACCTTCCCGCCGAGTGTGCTGGTTCGTATTGCGTTGCAACGTCTGCGTCCAACCACGACGACGTGTCCCACAGATCGACAGACTGTCGGAGGGAAGCACCGCGACCGGAAAGTTCCACCGCGAAACAACTGCAAAATGTGGCAAACTTTCCATGATTTATTCCGCATTTGTCACTCGATAAGCAACGGGTTCGCCGAGGGTCGCGGCGGATGCCCGAGAAGGCGACAGTGGTTGCCAGCGCGGATTTGCTCTAGACGGCCGGCGACGTCTGCCGGGCAACTGGGACGAAATTGATGTGAAAAGTTTTGAGCCCGCCGTTTGCCGGCCCCGGTTAGTGCCAGCACGGGAGGACGATTCTTCACGGTCCGAACGGTCCGGCAATCGATCCCCGGTACGGTATATTGTGTAGTTAAGATTTTAATTTACGACAGCTGGTCAACTTTTGGGGCTGGTTCGTGTAAAGTTCGTGAAGTAGTTTAGAAGAACGATCTGAGCCGTTTGTTTGTGTGCTGTAAATCGGATGTCATGAATCGCAGAACATTAGCTGAACGTACGGCGAACGACCCAGAAACGGCCGTGTGACAAGGCGTCACGTGTGAGGCCCATACCAATGCTAAAAGTTTGCGTCAACCGATCACACGAAACGTGCGGAGAGAACAGACATTTGTCATGCGCGCGAGCGAGATAGTTTGAAGGATTGCATAGTCGCCGGACGCATTCCAACCTAATTTCCGACTATTTATTTAACCTCCTAATTACCGAGTATTTATCTTCCCCCGCTGGGCATCCCGTATTGGACTTTCGCTTGCTGGCCCGTGCACAAAAGCGAAATGGGGTTTCGTAGCAAGTTTCACGAATGTTTTATCGTGCCGGCAAAACTTCATCCTCCAAGTTCTGGGTTGCAGTTTGAATTTCAATTATTTTTGATTGAATGTCCCCAACTAAAGTAATTTAATGTACACTTGCTTTGGGGGGACAAATTTCAAGTCTTGGTGCTAGCAAGCAATATTTGTCCCCTTACTATGTACATCCCATTCTCGGAAGGACAACCGTGAATACTTTGTTGCTGGCCTGATCCCTGCAGACAGATTAGAATGTTCGCAAGTCAACATTCAGCAGGTGCGAGATTTATTGCAAAACCTGCTCCTATAAATCACAGAACGTCGATGCTTGTGGGCTAAGTAGGACAATCAATTCAAGTCGTATTTGCAGCAGCTTTTGCCACAAGCCAGATGGTTCGGGGAAGGTCCGGCAACGACGACGAACGCTCCGGTGCGTGTAAAGCGATACTTTTTTCTCGTTCCGCTTGTCACTGAGCGCACATGATCACGCGCCCGTCCGTAGGATGTTTGCATGATGTTTAGTCTAGGAATCAGTCATGCAAGCGTGTATCGGCGTACGGGATGCACATTGAATGTACTGTTACGGTCGATGAACCTGCCCCCGCACGCACCCATACACACCCCCGTCCGTTCCTCTCGTTAGCACCGACCGCAAGCAAATCCAATGACCACAGGTATGACGCAGCAAGCGAGAACGATAACTCGTCCTCGGCGGCGATAGATCCCCATCGGTTCATCGGCTCTCCGGCCGCGGCGGACCGGTTCGTATGCGCGTGTTCTGAGCGTGTGCCGCGCGCAGCAAAAAGGAACACGCAACATACGGGGCCGCGTTTGCAGACACACAAGCACACCGCCGTTACAGCGTAGCCAAGCTTCAAGGTAGGAGGTGACAGTCATGCTGCTGCCACCAGCGTCGAAACCCTTCGCGGCGTCCGTTGGCTTTGGCGTTCGACTCGTTGCTCATCAGTCGCGGATGAGTCAGGGCTTTGGATGTTTCGGTTTTTTCGAGCTCTCTCTCTCTCTCTCTCTCTCTCTCTTTCTTTCGCTTTCTTCCGCTCGCTTGCGCCGCCTAGAAAGTTTGTTTTGCTTTCGTTGCGAGCGGAAGCGTTCGATTTGGCGTTCGACGTCTCGACGGGCAGCGGCAAGCTTAGCGAAGGTGTAGTGAGCATGCTTAGAAACTCAATAGAAAACTCAACAGAACGCACATTCACACCGGGATTGGGGTAGCCGCTAGGATGAGTTTGCGTCCCGTTGAACGGGGGGAGGTGTTCATTCCGTTCGTCGATCCGGCAGTCCGCTATCCACGCACCCGAATAATGTACGCGATTAGCCGTGGCTGGAACCCGGTTTGCTTACAGCGGATTTCGATTGTTTACCTCCGGAAGAAATCGTTCGATTAAAGAGGGGCGAACCAGCTGTGCCGGGAGTCGATAGCTATCAGAAGCTGATGCAGCCATTTACAGACGGTTAGGCTCCATTGGAATGGGAGCATTTCATGGCAACGTATAGTTGATTTGATATGCAAATTTCCGATGAAATTATTGAAAATTCGACTAGCAAGTATGAGGTCAAGTGATATTATAGGTTTGAATCAACCAACATCGATTTAGCATAAAATTATATAAAAAACCTTAATGAAGAAACATTTATTTTGAAATTCACTTCGTCAAGATTTCCAGTGGAAGTACGGAACTACGATGAACTTATCATTTGAAGCGTTGAAAGCCATAGCAACTAGAACTGGCATTCAAAGAGCCTGTGCTGGTGTTCGTGTGCAAGCAGTCCTTAAGTACACACCGCGGTTAACCCATCAATCATCGACCCTTACTAAGAACTCATTCAAAAAAAAGGGTTTCCAATAGTACTACGTATCGCTTTAAACCCCCCGTTTTTTTCGTAATGAAGGATAAATGCTGTGCGAACCGGCGAAAACCGATACTTCGATGAGCAAAGCAAATAAATCGCACTCTGCGTAATCATGATCGAGCGTTCCCCGACCACGCACGCCCGCGAAATGCCAAAGTTTCACCCCTCGCGGACCAAAACAAAGCATAATGGTAAAGAAAAACCTGAAAAAGAAACAAACAGCAAAATCAAAACCCGTAAAACGGACTCACCCGCTGGGAGGAGAGCCGGCGAGCAGCAAAAGATCGTTCGCCGGAAACGGAGGTGGGGTGGGATTGATTAAAACGTCAAGATAATTCTCGACCTTGTTTTCCCGGTGAAATAAGTGCGAATGACTTGGCTCTGGCTCCGTTTTGATTTTCTGACGCTTGTATTAGATTTCAAAATGACAAGCAGCTTTCGAGGGCATACGTTTTGATGATATTCGAATTTTGAAGATTTGTGGCATTTTTAGGAGTTGATTTTTTTCTCTTTTTGACTTCTCCTTAATACGATTCTTTTTTATTTCTTTATACCCTTTTTTTACTACTGTTGAAAATTTAGCTTACCAGGGTGACGTTCCACAAATTTTCACAGCTTTTTTTTGTTGCTAACTTAGATTTATTTTGATTTATTTTAAAGGTTTTTGAAACAAGATCAATGGAATTTTGAGTCAAATCTCAGAACTCAATGACTCATTCAAAATCTTTGAGAGGAATTGAAAACTTCAATCGTAGTTCAATTGTATTATTGCGTGGATATAAGTCGTAGGACGTTATCGAGAATATGAAAATGTAGCTGATATAAAATTGAACAAACAACTTCTCTTAAACTTATTGTATAAATATGTTATCTCGAACATCTGAACTACAACCGACTTTAACAATGTTCTTTGCAGACAGAATCAGTGTATTACAAAGCATAAAAGCTGTTGATTAACACCAAATTTACAATACATTTAGGGTTTCATTTTAGCAATGCAGACTCACAGTTCCATATGCTCGCATGCATGTGAAGATTACACAATTTGTTTCGTCTGTGCCAAACACGCCATTTTTGGGGCGTAAACGTGGCGAAAGTTTACAGAATGCCACTACTTATTTCCACCCACCGAAAGCTGTTCAGGATGCTAAGTGTTCACATTCGGGCAACCACCAAAGCACATTAGAGGTCGCCTCTCTTCTAGAAACCCTCGAACCGGCTGCCTCAGCGATGTGTGTTCGATGGCAGGGCAACTAAATTTTCTCGCTTTTGCATACCGAAAGGAACGGTCGTGCAGGAGGAGCACGGAGAGAGAGAGAGAGAGAGAGCTTATCGGGGTGAGCTTCTGGCGGGATCCAGTTTCAATTGCACCTGACAGTCGGTGGTCTGTTTTGTGGAGCGTCTTTTGAAATGTTATAATATGCCCATCAACAAAAAAAAAACATGAAATAGTGCAAACAAATATGTTTCAATAACTCGAGCAAGCACTCGAGTGTTCCAGAACGATTTGGAGAGGGATTCTTTAAATAAGTGCGAATGACTTGGCTCTGGCTCCGTTTTGATTTTCTGACGCTTGTATTAGATTTCAAAATGACAAGCAGCTTTCGAGGGCATACGTTTTGATGATATTTGAATTTTGAAGATTTGTGGCATTTTTAGGAGTTGATTTTTTTCTCTTTTTGACTTCTCCTTAATACGATTCTTTTTTATTTCTTTATACCCTTTTTTTACTACTGTTGAAAATTTAGCTTACCAGGGTGACGTTCCACAAATTTTCACAGCTTTTTTTTGTTGCTAACTTAGATTTATTTTGATTTATTTTAAAGGTTTTTGAAACAAGATCAATGGAATTTTGAGTCAAATCTCAGAACTCAATGACTCATTCAAAATCTTTGAGAGGAATTGAAAACTTCAATCGTAGTTCAATTGTATTATTGCGTGGATATAAGTCGTAGGACGTTATCGAGAATATGAAAATGTAGCTGATATAAAATTGAACAAACAACTTCTCTTAAACTTATTGTATAAATATGTTATCTCGAACATCTGAACTACAACCGACTTTAACAATGTTCTTTGCAGACAGAATCAGTGTATTACAAAGCATAAAAGCTGTTGATTAACACCAAATTTACAATACATTTAGGGTTTCATTTTAGCAGCGAAACGGTAAAGGAGAAGGACCGTTTTCTTACGCTTGATGAATACCTCGCTTCTTCGAGGAGCGTCTTCGGCAATAGCGCAACGAAGGCCGGGAAGACCGGGGCCGGAAGAATGTGATAAAAATTGAAAATGGACGATGCTGGATCGGTGTGAGTTCGTCGTCCGTGGCGGCCCGTCCCCTGCGTGTGTCAAAAAATATTCCACGAGCCAGAATTGGAAAATGATTGAAATTTTTCCATTACAGGGAAGTTTAATGCGACTTTCGGAGTCCCTGGAAGGGGGGGAGAATCGGGTCATGCACACGGGACAGCAGATAAGGGTTGACAGAAGGAGAAGGGAACCTTCACCCGGCATTTCGGTTATCATTCGGCGATGACATATTTTATGGTATACCCGGGGGTAGGCGCCGAGTAAGCAAAAGGGACATTGCGATGCGACCATTTTGTGATCTGCGTTCGGTCGGCATTGAACGCTGCGGAACCGCCGGAGTTACGTGTCGTTTCATCTGCATGGTGGCTTCGGCTCTGGTCTCGTACTGCACGTAACGCTCCTTCTTGTGCTAAGCGTTTCGGCAGTTTGGTTGCGGTGTTTGTTTTTTTTTTCATTTTCTTTTTTTTTGTCAAACATGTCGTAACTGATGCGGGTTCGCCCGGGACGAGACATGGGTCTATAGACATTCGTCTTATCAATGTTTTTTCTTCGCTTTCGGAGGACGACCTCGGAAAAAGCTTTTCCCGTGTCGCATTTTGTGTACTGTTTGACTTATCGGGGTGAGCTTCTGGCGGGATCCAGTTTCAATTGCACCTGACAGTCGGTGGTCTGTTTTGTGGAGCGTCTTTTGAAATGTTATAATATAAATGAGTGAAGGAACCGGCAGAAAGAAAACGGTGAAAGAATCCTTGCCCTGAGACAGCGGCACAGGGTCGTCCGGATCGTCTTGAGGGGCATCGGGAGGAGAAACAGACTAAACGAACAACATTTTCCTTCGGAACTTGTCGGATTGTTTGAAACGAAAACTTTCTCACCCCGTGGCGGTGGCGGATAGGATGCGTTTCCGGTGGAAACCAAACAAATAGGAAGCGGCGATCCCGCTCCCGGGGCCCACCTCCCTCCCACCAGGGCACGTCATTTCAATGGCGGCGTTGTCTTCATTTGCAAAGGTGTGTGTGTGTGTGGGTGCGAGCGCGGAAAATGAAATATTTCTAATTGCTATCGATTCGCCCGACCGGAAGTGATTACCGATTCGATTTTACGAGCCGTGAGGCGAACGATTGAGGGGGCGCACTGGCGAGGTAGGACAAAGTTGATAGCGTGATAGCTAAATTTATTGGGCCTTTAACTTAAAAATGCAATTGAAGTTGGGATGTGGCAAATAAAGAGAGAGAGAGAGAGCGCGAAACGGTAAAGGAGAAGGACCGTTTTCTTACGCTTGATGAATACCTCGCTTCTTCGAGGAGCGTCTTCGGCAATAGCGCAACGAAGGCCGGGAAGACCGGGGCCGGAAGAATGTGATAAAAATTGAAAATGGACGATGCTGGCCAGTGGAAGTACGGAACTACGATGAACTTATCAATTGAAGCGTTGAAAGCCATAGCAACTAGAACTGGCATTCAAAGAGCCTGTGCTGGTGTTCGTGTGCAAGCAGTCCTTCAGTACACACCGCGGTTAACCCATCAATCATCGACCCTTACTAAGAACTCATTCCAAAAAAAGGGTTTCCAATAGTACTACGTATCGCTTTAAACCCCCCGTTTTTTTTTCGTAATGAAGGATAAATGCTGTGCGAACCGGCGAAAACCGATACTTCGATGAGCAAAGCAAATAAATCGCACTCTGCGTAATCATGATCGAGCGTTCCCCGACCACGCACGCCCGCGAAATGCCAAAGTTTCACCCCTCGCGGACCAAAACAAAGCATAATGGTAAAGAAAAACCTGAAAAAGAAACAAACAGCAAAATCAAAACCCGTAAAACGGACTCACCCGCTGGGAGGAGAGCCGGCGAGCAGCAAAAGATCGTTCGCCGGAAACGGAGGTGGGGTGGGATTGATTAAAACGTCAAGATAATTCTCGACCTTGTTTTCCCGGTAATAATGCTCTGTCAACTTTATCGATCTCATCGCGGCCCCGAGCGTTCTCGACGGCAACGAACGGGTGGCTGCACACAAAACCGAGGGAGTATGTTTTCCCGATGTTCTGTGAGGAGAAAAATCTGTGTAAACGATATAATATATTGGAATTCCTCGCTCCGCAACCTGCGTCGGAGCGTGACGCCCGGAGGGGCTGTGGAGCCGATGTTATTATAAAAAAAGGACAATGTGGTCGGTGTCTCTCGGTTGGGTTTGCCTGCGTAAACACATGTTTGGAGTCGTACTACAAGCACGATATTAGAGCGGGATTAGCAGGGCGAAGATGCGGATGATGAAGACGATAATATTTACGCTCATGTTGCGCTATGTCGAACTTGTCGATATTGGAATTTTTATTGATTTTTACATGATGGCGGCAATATTTCACTTATGTTGAGGAGCTCAACTTTCAACCTAGAGCGTAATTCTAATGTTCTTTTATTTTTTGTATAGCTGGCGATAACTAACATCATCTACTGAAAACAATAACTTATGAAACTAAATATCTTCCAAGATCCACAATATAAAAGGTATACAGATTCCAACATATCATCGAATCAGTAGTAACGCTCTCGTTTTGAGCGTTAGTTTCTTATCGGCTGATCAATGCCGTCTATAGTCTCTTCTTGTTGAAGATATC
>KZ072585.1:0-13331 GCA_002091845.1 Anopheles cracens
TCCGAGGTTCCCTGTTCTCCGCACGAAACCATATGCGATAGGGACCCGTGGAAAACCCGTCGCGACTCAATAGCGTCCGTCCTTCGTCTCACTGGCCGTAATACGATCGAAATGTCATGAAAATGGCTTTCTCCTGCTACTGCTGCTGCTGCTTCCTTTTCAGAAAACCCCAAACCAAGCAAACGCGCTCCTACCGCACGCTTCTTCGGGTGCGAGAATGACTCCCGTTCCGGGAAGTGTTGTTGTTTCCTTGGCCGGGTGCGGAGAGCTTTCGAAACTTGGTATCGGAATCCCTACGCGGGTACGTGGAAAAAAAATTAAAAACGATTGGTTCAGATTGGTGCGAAACGGTGCTCGGAGCCGGGTTCAATCTGTCGACGGTTTTCATTCGCCAAAACCGGATTGTGGAAATCCCGTTTCCCGTCCCGTTTGTGTGATCCGGGCGGCACCGTTACGCGATAAAGTGATCCCATGCGAATCGGCATCACTTTTGGGCACACGGAATCGCTTGCTTCGCACGTCATAACAATAAATTTTTTATCACATCACGGCGCACGTGGAGAGCGCAAAATTCTTCGCGCGGAAACCTGCCACGGACGCCTCCGGGGTGAATCCTTTCCGGAGGATTCTGAGCTGGTTGGCTCTCTCTGTTCGGTTCGTTCCTCCAGGGTGAGTTGAAATAGATATTATCACGTATTCCACGTTCCGACAGAGGACAGTCATTGACTATCGGGCTCCAGGAAAAATGAATTTATTCCTCCAAATAGTCGCTTTCGCCCACGGTCTTGCGTTTGTTGGAAAAACCGCAGGACAAAGATACGAGACGGCTCAAGAGGATGATGTGGAAGGACGCGCAAGAACGGAAGCATTCTCGGAACACGGTATTGGTGAATCGTTTTATTTTTGCTGTCCTTTTTCGAACGCTAGTTTCCATCGATCCGCGCATTAAGAAGATAGTGCAGAAAGTTTCTTAAGAGGATATTTTCTTGCTGCAGCTATAGGCATCGTTCAATCTAATATGTTTTCTAACAAAACCAATGCTTCATTCTGTAGTGGGCCAATCGAAATTTATGGATGCGTACGTAATGGAAGATATATTTCAAACAAATCACACATGTCCACATCCCTGAGACGTAAGTCTCGGGTAAAACATCCTATCGACTTTCCGGGCTAAAATATCGAACAATCCTGGGATTGACCGAAGCCGAAAGGAAATGGGACAATCGAGAGCGGCCTCCAGCCATCCCGGAGCCAAAAAGTGCTGAAGAAAACGTGTATGTGGGATCGAAATTCGTATCCGAACAGCAGCAGCGGTAGACTCAACTTCCAATGGTAAAAGAATTACCTTTCGGGGCGGGTGAGAATGATTTGTTGACAATCTCCGAGGTTCCCTGTTCTCCGCACGAAACCATATGCGATAGGGACCCGTGGAAAACCCGTCGCGACTCAATAGCGTCCGTCCTTCGTCTCACTGGCCGTAATACGATCGAAATGTCATGAAAATGGCTTTCTCCTGCTACTGCTGCTGCTGCTTCCTTTTCAGAAAACCCCAAACCAAGCAAACGCGCTCCTACCGCACGCTTCTTCGGGTGCGAGAATGACTCCCGTTCCGGGAAGTGTTGTTGTTTCCTTGGCCGGGTGCGGAGAGCTTTCGAAACTTGGTATCGGAATCCCTACGCGGGTACGTGGAAAAATAGGCCCCTGTCGGAAGCGACGCAACACGTTTGCGTGGCTTGCTGGAAACCAACCGCTCCGGGCGTGGAACGAAAAAGGTACACATTTTTCTTGTCCGTCCGGCTATGTGGGGGTGGTGTATCGAAAAACGGCACCAAGGAACGTGTCTGGAGGCCCCCGGGGGCGATGTGATTTCAGCTCGGGAATGAAGTTTAGTCTACAATCACATTACGATGTGGTTATTGGCAGCGTATCGGGGGATGAATAATGATATTTGATGAGAAGAAAAATGAGCTACAGTGAACGGTGCCATTATTCCGACATGGCTGCCAGAGAAGCTTTACACTTTTTTTCCAACGCCTGCTACGAAGTGATGGTGCGTTAATAGGTTGGATGGTTGTTCAAAATGGGAGCTTTTGGGGTTTTTCTTTCTCTCTCTCTCTCACTTATACCACTCGCTAGCAGTTAGGTGATGAAGATAAATGCTTCCCGTAAATCCGTCGGTTAAAAAGTCTTCTACTCATTTCTGGTTTCAATAGCGAGCGATTTATCAACACTTTTCTCCTCTCCCAGGGGGTGGAAAGCACTATCAAGTTAGTTGATTGAATTTGACACATCTTCAGCAAACGTACAATTCGATGCTCCGGGAACAGAAAAAAAACGGAACTGCACCGTTTCGGCAACGAGCGTCTGTTTGCGTATGACGGATGACAAAATAACTAATCAGGGTGCGAACGAGTCCGTGCGAGCCGTACACTGGGACGTACAGGGCCCAAACGATCCACGGCAGCGACCGAACGCAGGATTGGATTTAATTGTTCACCCATCCGAAAGCAATCAATCTTGTTGAAGCGCCGTTCCTTCCAGCGCTTAACGATGCGCTGGATGCGAAAGGATGCTCGAAAGGAATCACAAAAGGGAGTGAGAGAGACTTAGAAGCTTCAATCCACTACGATGATAATATCGCAACGTTATCGTCATGTCTTCGGCTTTATCGCAAACGCTTCCCAGCATAAGAAAACCGCACGCAGTGCCTATCATCGAGAAACTTTTAATGGCTACCGGACGATAAACGAAGCACGTGAATATCACTACAGTCTACCCTGTAGCCTTTTTTTCTACTCGCCAACTCCTGCAACCCATGGCAATATGGAGGAGTACATGCCTATTAAATATCGCTCTCCGAGGTTTTGTGCGTTACTGACTAAATCACATCGTCCCGTGTCATCCGGGCGGTACCTGAGCAGTAGCAGCTTCCCGCCGCTATCCAGTGGCAAACGGGCCGTCATTTGTCATCAGCTTGGTTCGGAGTTCGGTTCGACGTTCGGTTCGTCATTCTGGCCGACCGTGTTTCGGCGTCGGACGACAGGTGCGTGTGGGGATGGAATGTTGCCCCATTATGTTGTCTCCGTGTGGTTTCAAAGCCTTTGCGAAGGATAGGTGATAGATTGCCGGATTGTCATCCTGCGTGAGAGACACGATGAGGGGGAGATGATACGGATGATGATTACTTGGAGCCGAGGAGGATGTCCTTTACGAAGAGTTACAGCTTTAATCCTGTCGGTAAAACCTATCCAGAAGCTGTCTTTCAATCTAGATATACACAATTTTACAACTTTACACAAGCAATGTGAGCGCTAAAAACTTTGAGCTTGGAAAAGGTGTTTGTTTCAACTGAAATGTAACAGATTCCTCAACACTTCTGCTCAATAATGCAGTCCAGTTCGGTGGGGCCTCCTTCCCGGTCCTACAGCACAATCCTTCGGCCTCAATTTGCAACCCAACACCCGGGCCACTCCCGGGTACGCGAACGCTCGCACTCATTTCCGGAACCGCCGCCAACGCCATTAAGTACCCGAAGGCACCCGAAAAGGCACCGTGAAAGCGTCCACCGGAGAAGTATTATATTCTCGAGGGCGCTCGCTTGCGTGGTGGCGTGGTGAAGCCTTCGGGATCGTTGTATTAATTAAGCCTGATGCTGATTAGGGCCGGTCGTCGCCCTGCCACGGAGGACGGCAAATGGATGGCTACTGACACCGCATCCGCCTGTTAGACGTTTTGCGCGAACCGGCATCCATTAGGCATCGATAGTTTCACTCCGTTCCGTTCATTGATAATTAATTGGTTCGCAGAAGATCGCAGCCGTCGGTGGAGAGGGTGAGCGAGTGAAGGCGTTCTAAAGTTTGCGCCGGATGCGGATACTGCTTCCTAATTTTGGGTTGGCATCTCGACAGCAACAGCAAACGGCACACATTGCGATGCACGCCTACTAGGATGGCTTGGTGATTGAAATTATTATTGCATTTAGCAACGGACAAGCTGATTAAAATGGGGCGAATAATAGGAACTGTTTGATTAACACAACTTGATTTATCGATGATGGAATACAGCTTTCGCCGAAAGTTAGGATATACATTCGCTGTTGTGCTAATAAAAGCTTGCTCTGCAACAGTTCAAGCTACGTGGAGGTATGAATGCTATAAAAGAATCAATATTTATAACTGTCACATTTTAAGCACATTTATAATTTAAGCAGCTGTTATAGAAATTCTTGAATCTTCCTATTGTAATAATCCAGTTAATATGCCTTGAAAAGTTTATATGATCATGCATGGTCTTCCATTACTTCTGATATGATGTCCTTCTGATACCTATTTGAAAAGGTTTGAAAGGCATAGCATTTAGAGAAGAATAGTTAACAATATTAAGTTGTAAAGTGAACTGTAGAAACCTCGATAGTATGAATCTAACCAACTCATTGATGTGAAACGAAACAAAGCACACACTGGACTACGATGCGCGATCCAGACCAGTTGCCCTTTCAAGCAACCAGTATTTCTAGTGAAATCGCAAGCAATATACGAGAGAATGTAAATATGACAGTAAGGTGCTGTTTTCGAAGAGCAATTGTACGCCGCTTGCATAGTGTTATGTTGTGAGACTAGTTGCGTAGGGAACAAATTACTAATCAACGCCTTGCCTATATCCTGACGGAAGAGGAAGAGAGAACATCAGAAGTGTAGTGTAAATAAAGCACAACTCGAACATGTCACTAGCGTAAAGTGTGTACATACAGATACAGAACGAAGCGTGTACGAAACTATCGCCCGATCGGGACGCTCTCGAACGTTCGCGCCGATCACCCGCACCCGTGACACTTAATTAACTATTTTAATTAATAACATTATTTTATCGTAGACGCGTTCCCTCCACGGAAGTTATTACGTTTTGTTAGTGATTGCGTACGCGCGAAACCTACCAGGGGGCGTTTTTTTATTTGTTTTTGATCCTGCTGCGATCAGGCACGTGTCGAACGGGAACGTGTTGGTGGTTGCACGGCCGCATACACGCCGAGCAGTATCCAGACGGAGAAGAAAAGCTTGGCTGGTTTTGGAAAGAAAGGAAGTGCTTGTAGCGTAAGGTAACATCGTTCGGACGTGGTGCTTACCGCAGAATATCACAATTATCCAGTAGATCCAGATGCTTTTATCAAGCGCCTGAATGACAGCAAAGATCTTCGAGAAAACGATGATGAAGTAACACTCTTCGAGAAGTCCGTACACGGCAAATACTTGCACCAGCGTTAGATTGTTCTGGAGAGTATAAACATCAACACAGAACACTTTGCGTACGAACTCTTCTTAACTGCAAACCATACTGACCTTGTATATTCCCACCACCAGCAGCAGCCCCGGTGTCATCTTGATGGCGGTCGTAGTGTGTGTGTGTGTGTGTGCGTTAACCGTTGCTCTTTTTCTCCCCAGGTGAAAGGAAAGGACGGCCACTACTTCCTGGCCGGCATCATCTCCTGGGGTATTGGCTGTGCCGAGGCGAATCTGCCGGGTGTTTGCACGCGAATATCGAAGTTCGTGCCGTGGATCATGGAAACCGTTCTGTGATACTCACGACAGCGACTCAACACGGTGTAAATAGCTGGGCGAAACAACAACGATACTGCAGCAAAGCATTGCACAGCGATGACTAAAGAATGTGCAAAACAACGAGAGATAGAAACAGGAATTTCAAACGATATAAACGGTACATTTAAGAAGCTTTATTTAAAAACAAAAAGAAAGCATTATCTACATCAAACGGATAGAAACTGAAGTAGGAAGGAATCACTCATTTTTGTGAACGTAGGGAGTATTGCATATAAACAATATTAAGTTGTAAAGTGAACTGTAGAAACCTCGATAGTATGAATCTAACCAACTCATTGATGTGAAACGAAACAAAACTCTTCTTAACTGCAAACCATACTGACCTTGTATATTCCCACCACCAGCAGCAGCCCCGGTGTCATCTTGATGGCGGTCGTGATCGCGTGGTACGGCACAAACACATCCAGGTGCGTGTAAAAGTCGCACACTTTGGCGATCATCTCGTCGCTGAACTGCAACCGTGCGGTGCCGGTTTGTGCTGCCCCACTGCCACACCGTAGCTGCATCAGCTTCAGCAGTTCGACCGTTTCAGCGGTGTAGTACACGGCACTAACCATCCACAGGAAGCCGAGGAAGTATCCGAGCACACGGTAACAGTCGCGGCTGCACATAATCGAGCGCAGGGTTTGACAGTGGAATCGAAACTTGCTTGACAGGCAAAGCATGCTTTGATGCAAATGGTGGTGGAAGATTGGTTGGATGTCATGTTAAACCTTGGTTAGTGAAATCTTCTGGTCGTATATTTATGAGAAAAACGTGTCTATTTAACAAAATATCACAGGTTTATTGCTTGAACTGTGCTCAAACCCGTTTTGATTTGATGTTTTCGTTAGCAACTAGTATTGAAATTGACGTCCGAAATGCAGGAGCAGTTGTCAAATAAATATTTGCTTTTGTCGTATATGACAAGAGGAATTTCTCCGGTGTTGAGAGGTAGGTTGATCCACATGATGAAGTTTCTACACTTTATATAGTCTTCCACTCCACTGTTTGGACAAATTGTTGAACTGTTCCTTAAATATGGAGGGGTTATAACTAATCCTTATAATCGTTCAACATGAACACGCTTACCTTATTTTGATGAGGGACTATCAGCAAGATTTCAATCTGTTTAGATGTTCTAAAAACGCATTTATAGTGGATTTAGCTTTCAGAGGATATATTGAATGACACGCTTGCCTTTTCCCTATACAAATTGTACAAAAGGCAACTCACTTTCCTACTCACTTTCCTACTCATTTTCCTACACTCACTTTCCGACGCTCGGGGGATCCGGAGGCCCCTCACACCGGGACAAAGTGGCGCACGAACCGGGGCCGAAAGAAGGGCAATAAAATCGTTTTTCCAACGGCAGCGGACCTCCTCCCGGGTTCGCCCTCCGTTGGCCGTGAGCCAAACCCGGAATGCGGAAATGTGACGGCATCCGGCAGAGGGAAATTGTTTTTTGTGTTTCCACGCCTGCCTTGCCTCGCACACACACACACACGCGCGCGCGCACACTATCAAACTAGTTTCGACCGGTTGCATAGTGGCTCTTGGAGGTGGCCCTATCGCTTAGCGTCTCAGTGCCAGTGGGCTGACTTGAGGCTGAACTTTGCCTCTTGGTATGTGTGTGTGTGTCAGTACAAGTGTGAGCGTACCAAGAACGAAGCCTCCATTTGGCAGGCAGTATAGGCGTACGTGTGTGTGTGTGCGGTTGTGATTGAAGTTTGTCTTCCATGCACCGGCAAAACAGGGAAATGCTCCACACGACCCCCGTTTCCGTTGCATTTTCCGGCAACGAGCGCCTCGGTAAGGACACTGCGAACGAAATGCGAACGGATGGCACAGGGTAAAGATTGTTAAGTCGTTATTGCTTATTGTAGCGGTTTACGGGGTTTTGCAATATTGCACATCCCGCATCGGAACCGGCCCGAGCCAGCCGAAGCGGGGTCGTAGGCCGCCGGTTTGAAATTTAGCAAGGCACGGAGCAGCACGGTGTGCATACGGGGGGGGGGGGGGGGGGGGGGGATTACCATTTACTGGATTTAACAAACGCTTTCCCAAACCCCGCTCGCGTCGTCCGCGCAAATAGGTAAAAGGATTTATGCGCCCGGAAGAGCCGGTCGCTCTTAATGCTGGCCCATTTTTCATCCGGTGTTGCTGCGCGTCCGAATGCTATTTACAGAAGCCTTATTCCGATAATTTATTAGTCGTCACAGCTTTCCGTTTTCTCACTTTTCACTTCTTCCAAACACACACACACACACAAACCACTTGGCACACGGATGATAAATGGGAAGGAGAACGCTCATCCGGCGCGGTTTTATTCTTAATTAACAGTATGAACTTTTTCCTTTTCAAAATTATTTTCCTACATCTCATTAAGATGGGTACACTTTTCTGACAAGATTACCAACATGGCACTGTTTAATTCTTATAAAAACTAGTTTACGGAAAGGGATGCAATCATGACACTCAGCTAAGGATATTGAATTGCTCATAATCTACTGGCGACAAACCTTTATTGACCATTTCAACAAATGGTATTAATAACAATACCTTGGTATACCAAGAGTTGGTATTGATTTTGTGATTTTAACAGTTTATTTATTCATTTTGCTTTGCGGTAAGCCCGGGTACGATTCTGGAATTTTTCTTTCCCTCGCCATCTTCATCGACGGGGTTCCGGGCCCGGGAGGGTGGAGACGCGCGGAGGTCTGGTTCGTTACAGACACGGGTACGCCGCTCGGAGGGGCCGAACGGTTGATTGTGGGTTGTAGTTTTTTGGGAGGATCGGTTTGGCTCCGTTTGAACGAGTTGGTTGTGGCGGAAACGTACAACAATAGGATTAAATTCGAGAAAATGCATAATGAAGAAAGATATGTTATCAGCGGGATTTAAATAACTTACGAACGCGGACTTTTGCTATTGATTTCCAATTTGATGCTGATTTGATCTGCATGAACCATTGTTTTGCATTTCCTGCCAATAATGAGGTGAAGATGTTAGTGAAAACATAAAACGTGGGTTAAGTCGAAGAGTGAAGAGGTTTATTTGCTTAGGAAAAGCAAACTCACCTACTTATTTATTTACTTGTTATATGAGTGAAGTATAAAATGGACTCAAATAATTATTATCAAATTTTGCAATCGTTTCACTCATTTATAAATGGATAAAAGTGACATATTACGAAATAAATTTAGTATTTTCAGGAAATACTTCCTAACCAGTTATGACAGTTGAATGTATTTTTTATTGTTTACACTTATGAGTGACATTTTTTTGAAATTTCTTTCAAATAGTGGGAAAAAGTTGTGTATTGTGTGCTAATATTGTTGTCTCAGTCACGCATACTGTTATATTCACATAAACCGATCATCGACAAATATCAGATTTTTGGATCCGATGGCGAGCAAAATGACTATCTGATATAATGTTTTTCTTATTTGTTGTGAAGCGATATACAACACAGGATAGAAACCATCGTTTTCAAATTGTATTTTAATGATATTTTCCTACGTAACACAAAATTTTCTTAATTGATGATAAATGCATAACTGTCATCGTGTGATGTGGATAAAAATCCATATAAAATTACATTATTTCACTGTAACTATGATACGGTTGCTCCACTCATTACAGTGTAATATCAAACAATGAGAGGACCGATTCCACGCCTACAAAATCGATCACTATAAATTCGTCTCACCGCAGCGATCGATCATGCTCCGGTGCAACCGCAGCGAAAGAATGTGTAAGCAACGCCGGGGTTTTGACCGTTCTCGATCGCATAACTTGTTTACGAAACACAAACCAACTAATGACAGTAATGGTAATCATTCTCCAAAAACCGCCGAATCGGTGGCTGGCAAACTCTTTTCGCTTGTAATTTTTCATTCACCACCGCTTACCCGCCCACCGTTGGTACTCTCCACTCGAGAAAGTCAAATAAACAATTCCTCCTCCACATGTGCGGACTGGTGGCCAAATCTTCCGCCACGGCCATTTCGGTCGAGTGATCCGGCGCTGCCCGGTGACGGTTGCCATACGGTTGCGGTTGATCGTTCTGCTGAACGACTCGTCCAGCCCGGATCGCCACGGACGACGGTGCCGTTTAGTTCTCGGCAACTCTTGTTCCAAGTTGGTGTAGCGTGAACTTCACCGCTGTCGATCGATACTATCAGAAGCCTGCCGGGCGTGTTGCGAATCGAAAATGTGCTCCGGGACGACATTCAAAGCGCTGTGCTATTTCTACGCTGGCTGTAACTTGTTCATGTCAATCAGTGCCATCATGAACGCGCAACGTGCTAGTCAAATTATCGGGTTCGATAATTGTACCGCGAGCGGTGCTGCCGCCGGTGGCACCATACCCGACCAAACGTGCAATCAGAGTGAGTGCATTTGATGTGATTGTGCCGCGCGGATGATTTTCCGATTTGGATTAATTATGCTCGCAACAATGTTAAACATAATGGAGATGTGCTAAGGACCGCATTCTTTCGGTTTCAGTTACACACATCTTCCTCGTGGTCGTTAGTGGCTTGGATTGTTTCATGTCGCTCGTGTTGACGGTGGCAGTTATGATGGTAAGTCACAATTGTATACGACAGTCGAAAAAATGATTTACTATCGCTCCTTATTCGTCCTGTCCCGTACGGTAAACCACGTACACTGGTGCGATGAAGAGGAAAACGCTTCTGCTGAAGCTGTACATGGTACACCTGTGGTGCCATATGTCTTTCTGCTTCTACTGCTGGCTGGCGATCCTGTTGGCGTTCCGGGGTGCGGTTACCTCCAGCACGCTCCTCTCCATCTGGGGTGTAGTGTTGATCCTTGCCAGCGGTACGTATGATAAGGCACCGTCCGTTTCGCTCCCGGGCGGTGGCTTCGTAGGTAAATTAGTCTACGCATTAAGTGATTTATTTGCTAACGCTTCTCTCCCCCACCTGCCAACAACCGCACGTAATCTACCACCGGCATCACCGCATAACATCACCACCGGCACACACACACGTGTTCAGTTTACTTCGCGATGGAAGTCTGGATAACGAGGGGAGCGTACGAAGCCATCCGGCTGGAGCGGGCCAAACTGCAGCAGGCAGCCTCGGTCGCGAGCGGCATGGGTGACGTGCTGCTCAGCATGGGAGGATTTATCTTCTGAGCGTGCGGACCGAGCCGAGTCCTTCAAGCCTTTCACAACAGAACACACATCGAACCGCCGCGCAGATGACGAACGACATCCGCTTTGAGGTTTTGAGAGGGATGGGCTTATCCGTTCTTATGAGAGCTGGCTTCGCTCGTGTTCACTGCGGTGGATGAGTCAATAAATTGAATTGGTCGCGTGAAATGGTTGGCGTGCTCGCGTACGTTTGAGGTGGAAACGATTTTAATGAGAAATGGATTCAAAGCGAGCCTGGCAAGGCACGGAACGCTTCACTTCACGTAAGTATGAATGAATCCTGGGTGTGCATACGTCGCGTGAAATGCAGTCGATTGTGATTATGAGCGAGTAGATGCTGGGTCGATTCAAGCGAAATTGAAAAGCGCACCAATGAAGTTATAGTGTCCATCGCAAACCCCACTGTCCATAGACCGAGCATTGTGCCATACTTGTCAAATACTCATCGAAAACTCAGTCTGTCCTTTGTAAACCTGCAGTAAATCTCCAGTCCGTTCATCCATGCAGTTCCGGAATACACAAGCCTTAAACAAAATCAAAATCAATTTAAACTATTATTTTGTACTTTTATTTATTTTATAGAATGTTTTAAAAGGTATAAGAATCTTGTTTCCCACGACTTTTTCGAATGGAGACGCCTGGTTGTTTGTGGCCAATAGCATGGAAAACATAGACAGTTGCAACGTGTCCGGAATCTTTCTTTCGGGTTCGGGAATCCAATGGAATGCTAGATGGGGTAAACCACACCAAAACGCATAAACCACCTACTTCATCATTCCATTCGCATCGTGCCGTTGATACGTTCCCAGCGTCCAGACTTGGCAGTGCCAATAGCCGACCGAAAGAACGACTTGCACGCTGGAGCACATTTTTTCCCTTCACAACTGATTGCGCCGTTTCCAATCCACGCTGCATGTTCATCTGCATTCATATCCTTTTCCGCAAACGCGGCTTCATTAGACCGTGGCGAGCGCACAACGCGCGATACAACCTATCCAACTGCCATTCGGTCGTCAGCGCCTGCTTGGTTACAGCGGTTGCCGATGGCAACCTGGAGCGTGCATTTCTATGCAGCGCACTACACAAGCACACCGGTGGAGATTACAGCTCTCAGATGGCCATTCGGTGGCGCGATTAAGAATGTCGTTGCAGTTGTCCTCAAAGGACAAAGGACACAGAATTCGCGCGCCAACGTGCGCTGATGAGGTGCACGCACCGACCGTAAAAAGAGATACCGACCGAGGCCGAGGCCGATATGCCTGACCGACATTTATCCGCGTAGGGCCATCCTTGACCATGGTCGCTACGCAACCGGACGCGCTCTCACGCGCTTGGCGGTGCATGCGGTGCGGATGGCATTGATAACGAGTCACTAAAAGAGCACGTGATACGGCCGTCGTGTCTTTGTTTATCTTCGCAATCCGAACCTTGGAGAGGGAGAGAGTTTTCAGCTGGCACACTGTGCGGTGGTGAGCTGTGAGGATCCGTTCACTGTGAGCAGTGTCTCACCCACAGCATCTCGCCAGGTGCCAGGCTCTCTCTCTCTCTCGCACAGGGATGCTTCTCACGCTGAGACTGCTCTCGGTAGCTGGCACGAACCACCCGAAACGTTATCCTATATACGGGCGCTTCCGACACGGCTCCATCGACAGTACTTTAGAGCGCGTCGAACGGATCGCTTCGAAGTCCTCCGAGGCCCACGCGTTTCATTACCTTGGCGCTTTCCAACAAGGCAAAGTGTACGAAGGAAGCGTCGGAAAACACATAAAGTACGGTGGATAAGGTCGTTCTCGTGTGTAGTGCGGGGGATCAGTGCCGAATGGAGCTCAGTGGAGCCTACCGCGGCCTGCTCTGCTCTACTCTGCTAGTGGGACTGTGCGTATGTGTGCGTGCGTGTCGCTGGATTTAAGGATTGTATTTCAATTTGACAACAGCGCGTAGTGACAGCTTCCTGCCGCCTTCGAAAAGTGTGTCGCACGCCCCGGCACATGTCAATTTCGTAAAATATTACACCACCGCCACTTGACGAATAAATCGACGGTTGGCTGGGTGTGTTGTTGGTGCACGGCGTGGCGAGAGTGGTTCCTACGGCGCCCAGGACTACATCACCCGGTATCATCGGTTGCCGTTTGTGACACGTTAAATCTGTTCAACTAAATTGGAACGCTAGTGCTTCCTCCTTTTTTCGTGCTCGCACGGGAAACTATACCGTAAGGCGGAAGACATTCACAAAAGCTCCTCTGTTGGAGGAAGGATTAGCTCCCACCTCCCCTTCGCACTAGGTTCAAGCTCGTCAGTTCGATTTGCACGCCAACGTCAAGCATCACTTCCTGACACCTAGCAGTAATTGGAAAACTTGCGATCCGGGGTGAAACATACGCATGGCGCGGGTTCCAGGAATACGTTTCCGCTCGGTCTCGGTTGTCCATACGCGCCCTGGTTGGAGGCGCGCGCGTCTCTCCTAGCCGAATGGGGTGGAAATTCGATGCTTTGCACGCGTTTGACTTCTTCTGTCTTGCTGCCGGAAAAAGTGCTTTGATGTTTGCACGAAAATA
>KZ072585.1:13341-23420 GCA_002091845.1 Anopheles cracens
TCCCTGGAGGGAAAGTTGACTCTGAAACGCTTCGCTGTTTGTTTCTTGCCCGGTAGTATTTGTCACAACCAATGTTAATACAGCGTTCTATGCATTACAACTACATTTCGCGAGAGATGTTATCATATCTTAGTGAATATCGCTGCTTAGCAAGTGTGTGGGTTTTATATTTTCAGATATAAATTCGCTTTTTTAGGTTATTTTAATATTGCAGTTTACCCAAAAACGTAATAAGAGTTGTACCCACACACTCTCCATAGGAATTTCATCAGGTCTGCAACATGACCAAAATATTACTTTGATGTTCTTCCTATTCATCCATGATTTGGTAACGGAACTTATACTGATTCCGACATTTTCTTCATGAAGCACAATGCATAGATGAATAATCGGCTATGAATGGCATTATAAAATCATCCCGAACCTGTACAAAGACGCTTGAGGTATTGTTATAGTAATTAATTACCAAACTAAGCCTTCCTGAACCCTGATTAAATTAAAAACCCAGCACACACTGTGAGTGATACCACGACTAGGGCATAACTTTGATTCTTTTCTTCGAAATTGAATCATGCGGATTAAAAAAAATCCCTCCAGAAGATACCTTACATTTGAAACGCCAACATGAACAAACAAAGTTTAATATTCCATATTGAAAAAAAAAACTCTATTGAAGAATGGAAACATTCTTTTGAAAAGATTAAAAAATCTGACATAAATGAGGAAAAACGTGCACGATTAATTGCAAGGCTCACGGATGCTATCATTCCCGGAATGCAGCCAATTTTGCTTATGAATAATGGTTCTGTTTTATGCTTCGTAGTTTGTGTTGGTTTATTCATACGACGTTGTATCGATACAGCTAAGTATAACTGGTGCGATTTCTTTGTTTTCCATGTTGATCAAATTTGAGTTACTATTTTAAAAAATCTTTTAATTTCTGTTTTTAAAATCTTGAGTTTATGTGGCTCAACACAAATTACACATCTGAAGAAGCTTATTAGTGAGATTTTAATGTCCACTGCTACAATATTATATCTAAATGCTAATAGATTCAAACGTAACCATTGTGGTCAATTGAATAATGGTTTCTCAACAATTCATATTCACTCATACAGACTCACGTCGAATGACAAGCCCGAACTCACAATCTTTATTGTTATTATGGCTATTACATTGTTCTAACGAAGAGAATGGTTCATAGTAAAATTAATGCTCAAAAACCTCCAGCTTCAATCAAACCCTCAACGAGGTAAAGAACAAACAAACAAACATACAAACACGAAAACAAACTATCCGTGCTTTAAAAATGTCCAGACAATTTCTACGTTCCGTTAGAATCTTCCAGCAGCTTGTTAGCCTAACGAACGCGATGTCAAACGGAAATGAATCCTTCTCTTCGCTACGCCGGAGGAACCGCTTGGCTGGGAGAGCGACAAAAAAGAGAAGCTGCCACCGGTAAAAAGCACACAAATCTCTCCGTCCGGCGTCCACCGAAAACCGCCTCAAACCGCGCGCGCCCGTCAGGAAACACGGGCTTAATTATTGTTTGTGCTACCCGCGTCATTCAACGGTCGCGGCTATCAATCGCCGCGACCGTTGCCACCGGCAACGGCGGACGCCCCAATCGACGGCCCGACGATAAAGACGTTACGGGTTGGCCGGTTTTTTTTTCTGTTTCGGTCGCTGCAGCCGAGATTCGCTCGTCGGGCTTCAATTCCATTTACGTTCAATTATGTGCACTTTTTTTGCTGCTCCTACCCGTTAGGCCCTTTTTTCAATTTCCTACCCGGTTATTCTTGCTACTCCGATGGACCGAGCGGCAAACGGATTGGGTGCGGAGGGGGCCGGACGAGGTGACGCCACCGAAGGACACCGCCGCAGAAGGTAAACGCCGCCACACCGCGACGTCGCCTCGACGGGATTGCCTCATTTGCAATGGAAATTCAGCCGCTAAGAAGCTGCCCCCGGGAAGAATGGGAGAACGATTTGCTCTGCTCTTGCCCAACAACCCCAGATTCCCGGGGAGTGTTAAGGCGCTGGCAGTTCGCCAAATGGAGACGGCAAAGGATGTTTTAACGGTCGAGACTGCGAACGGCTGCGCCGGTGGGAAAGAAATCCCATCGGTTGTCATCGTTTCTGGCGACCGATATGCAAACGGCGATAAGTGCCGCTGCTGCTGCCCCGACGGAGGCGTCAAATCGATCGGCAGCGAAATGTACGAAATGTAAATTGAATTTGCTCTTCATTAAGTGTTTGAGCCAAACTTTAAATTCAAATACCGAGTCCGGGGCCAGTGTTTTACGCCTCCTTCGGAAAGAGGGCTATTGTTTAGCACGATTCGAATGCATCACGTCCGGCTGGAAGGAAAGTGTCGTTGGAGTGGGAATGCGAAACTTTGCCTTTAACTCACAAAGCAAATCCTCCTTTTTTCGCTTCCAGCCCGGCTACAGCTCGAAATTGTAAGATCAACAGTGGGCGGAATTAGTCAAACACCGGGGCCACAATTTCTTCGTTCCGTTAGATTCTTCCAGCAGCTTGTTAGCCTAACGAACGCGATGTCAAACGGAAATGAATCCTTCTCTTCGCTACGCCGGAGGAACCGCTTGGCTGGGAGAGCGACAAAAAAGAGAAGCTGCCACCGGTAAAAAGCACACAAATCTCTCCGTCCGGCGTCCACCGAAAACCGCCTCAAACCGCGCGCGCCCGTCAGGAAACACGGGCTTAATTATTGTTTGTGCTACCCGCGTCATTCAACGGTCGCGGCTATCAATCGCCGCGACCGTTGCCACCGGCAACGGCGGACGCCCCAATCGACGGCCCGACGATAAAGACGTTACGGGTTGGCCGGTTTTTTTTTCTGTTTCGGTCGCTGCAGCCGAGATTCGCTCGTCGGGCTTCAATTCCATTTACGTTCAATTATGTGCACTTTTTTTGCTGCTCCTACCCGTTAGGCCCTTTTTTCAATTTCCTACCCGGTTATTCTTGCTACTCCGGAAGGCCGAGCGACGAACGGATTGGGTGTGAAGGTGGCCGGACGAGGTGACGCCACCGAAGGACGACGCCGCGGAAGGTAAACGCCGCCACACCGCGACGTCGCCTCGACGGGATTGCCTCATTTGCAATGGAAATTCAGCCGCTAAGAAGCTGCCCCCGGGAAGAATGGGAGAACGATTTGCTCTGCTCTTGCCCAACAACCCCAGATTCCCGGGGAGTGTTAAGGCGCTGGCAGTTCGCCAAATGGAGACGGCAAAGGATGTTTTAACGGGCGAGACTGCGCCGGTGGGAAAGAAATCCCATCGGTTGTCATCGTTTCTGGCGACCGATATGCAAACGGCGATAAGTGCCGCTGCTGCTGCCCCGACGGAGGCGTCAAATCGATCGGCAGCGAAATGTACGAAATGTAAATTGAATTTGCTCTTCATTAAGTGTTTGAGCCAAACTTTAAATTCAAATACCGAGTCCGGGGCCAGTGTTTTACGCCTCCTTCGGAAAGAGGGCTATTGTTTAGCACGATTCGAATGCATCACGTCCGGCTGGAAGGAAAGTGTCGTTGGAGTGGGAATGTGAAACTTTGCCTTTAACTCACAAAGCAAATCCTCCTTTTTTCGCTTCCAGCCCGGCTACAGCTCGAAATTGTAAGATCAACAGTGGGCGGAATTAGTCAAACACCGGGGCAAGCTTTAGTGATTAGCCCTGTTTTCTCTCTCCCCCGGTGCTCCCCGGTCTAGTTGGTTTCGATGCGGCCGGTACCGAGAGGGAACAATTTTTAAGGGGAAAATGTTTACAACCCTTCACTCGGGTGGTGTTATCCCGAGTGCACAATCCATCCTGTCCGGACTCGTCTGTTTTGTCTGCTGGCTACTGTAGCCTTTGCGTCTTTAGCCTTCCTTTGAACAAATTTATTCAATTTTAAAACCACACGTTGCATTAACACACTGCAGAGTGTGTGTTGCACTTAAAGCATAGTGATGATAACTTCCGCTTCCCCGTGTGGGTGAAGTTCAAGTTTAGCGCACGGTGAACCTTGTCACGGGCGTTTGTTGCAGGCAGCATGGCCACTCATTTGCGGCCACCGTCATGAATGCAGCCAGTGCGCGCGCGTTTGTGTGTGTGTGTTTATTTATCATTGCTTGTGCTTCGCCGTACTTGAGTCTGTCCGCGTGCGTTCGTGGAAATTTGTTGTGCCCGCGGACTGTGTTGTGATTGAAAGTGCAAACCACGAAACCGTGCCGTCCAGGCCGGGACGTTGCGCAGCCGGTTGACATGCGGAAAGGATACTGTTAATTAATTTCAAAGGCTTTCAAAGGTGGTCGGGATGAACGCAGCGAACCAGCGGACCAACGTACCGTGAACGGCACGGTTATGAAAATGCAGACAAACACAAACAGCGCGCAAGTGCATCGGGCTGTATGATTTTGCCTTTTCTTTCGGTGCAGCCTGAGATATGACATTTCAGGATTAAACATTGACTTAGTGTTGCTTTCAGCGGTGTTTGTAAGAGGATGAATAGCAAGAAAGGTTCCTTACTCTGCTTCATATGGTGAGATCTTCCTGAAAGTGAGAGACACAAAAGGATTAACAGTATGACGCGAATTATGTTTATTAAATAATTCATAGAACCTATAAGATAAATATCGCTTATTCATGTTAGTATTACGTGCTATTACAAATAACTTGTTATACTGTATCGTGTAAGATTACATTTCAGTTTAGTTTAGACGATTTTAATCAATCCATTTGGTGAAAATTTATTATAATTTATTCATCCAAATATACTACATCTAAGGTGGTCCAATTAAATAATTTAAAGCCAAATATTTGAGCTAATCTAATTTGTGTATCAGGTTTCATATTGAACCGTAAAAAACTTATGATTTTCTGACCATCTTGTGATTTGATTGTTGTGGTTTGAAAGGAAAGTTAATGTCAAAAGTAACTCAACGAAAATTAAAAAAAAATATTAAAACATACTCAGAAAAAATAAATAAAAAAAACTCTCAGTTCTTAAAGAAAACATTCAGCAGATTATGGATTATAAAAATATAGACAAATATGTCATATTTTTAATCGAAATTATCAAAACCTTATCAAAATAATTGAAAAACAATTAAAACACATTGTGAAACGAGTCTAGATTACAAAACCTTCCGTGATCTGTTGTCTAGTGCTTGAAATATGATCTCTCAAAGTTAGCCATTGCAGACTCTCCTTGGATTAGTTATACTCTTAGCTGGATAGCCAGACCTGTCTCCGTATTGGGAGGATCCAACTCACAACCAGTGGCACGTAAGAACATGCGCTTGCGTACCTGACCATGTGACCGCATTAGATGTTGTTTAATACTTTTCGAAAATTCTGAATCATGTTTCTTTATCTACTTTTCCGCACATCTCTCAGCAGATTTCCCAACCAGTTCCAATGCCGCAAGGAGTATCGGTGTGTTTTGATCCAAAACACCCGACCCATCATGTGAGATAATTTATGATCCCGCATGTGTCACCCGGCGTTAACATCGTAAACACAAACCGTATGCGTTGTTATGCGAAAGGATGCGCCACTATATTTCCTGTTGCGCCGGCGCCCTGCCTGCCGCTGCCCCGCTCCGTTTTGGGAGTTTATGTTAGTCGATTAGGTATTGCCGCACCGAAAAATAAAAGAACCCAGAAGGCTCACCACCACCACTAATACCACCACGCACCAGCGCACCTGGAAAGAAGACCTTCCTTTCGAGTATCGAACGAGAATGTTCTGGCCGCCCGGCCGTTCCGCAGATTTTGCCGCAACACCCGGCCGGAGCGTTTGGAAAACGAGTTCACGCTTGGCGTTGTGCAATATTTATGACCGAAACATGGCACCGCTTACGCCCGGTGTCGGTGTAAGAGGCGTGTCGCATACAGCATCTTGCGCCCCGGTTTAGTGTTCACATTTTCCAGCACAACTAGATGGGCGACGTGGGTAACCCTGTACTCTCAGCGCGATTACCCCGGTAACGGGCCGGGAGTGCTTTGGTGCGCATGGAGGGCATAAAATATTCATACGGTAAAAATCCACCGATAAGGGGCTTTCATCGTTTCGTTTAGCGGAACCATTATTTAACGGCCACTAACTGGACCCTCGTGATTTCTAGCTAGTGGAGCTGGCCATTCTTCTAGGGTAGGGTACGGTGGCCAGGACATCCATGGAGGTAGTCGTATTTGATGCATCGTAAGATTTTTTCATAAGAGTAGATAAGAAGTGGTTTTTTATACCATTCGAAACGTATTGAGAACTCTTTTAAGTGCTTCAGTAAATAATGGTATCGAGAAGAATTGAATACTACTCTACCCATAAAATGACGTTAAAGTCGTTATAGGTATACTAGAGGAAACGAGGTAAACAAGAGAATATAGTATATATCTTTTAGAATTCCAGCTACAGTTCTAAAGATCGTAACACTGTGCTGTGATCTTAAACAATGAATATTGTTTTAAATTTTATTCAAAACTTATTCAAAGTGCGAGATTAAAAGCACTGGGACGACTTGAAAACTTATTAGCAAAGAGTTTAATTTATCACCGCAACCTTTAAGTTACCTTTAGGCTCTCTTGATCATGATTTCCAACAAATTTTCCACCGATGTTAATCCTTTCAAACCTTTCCGACGCACTAAAATGAACCGGATGAGAATCACCATTAACCACGTTAAAATCAAATTTGAAAAGACACTTTATTTTTGTACGCAGAAGATTATTTGGAACGACCTGTTGCTATGGTTCTATATCGTTTCTTGTTTTTTGTGCCTTTCTCAACTTCAAAGACCGGGTTTTTACACCTCGCAGCCATAAATTAAGGTTCCTGGTGTCAGTGAAATGAATTTATTTTCGCCCTTCATCGTACGGGCTGATGAAGAAAAATTTTCCGTCTTTCCGAGAGCCCGGTATCGTTACGGCATCTTAGCTTTCTTTAATCCCGCAATCACCAAATGAACTGCACGACGCCAAGTCAAGTGACGCCAAGCCACGGCAAAGGATAAAGTAATTTAATTTGTTTAAAATAATTTAATTTCGGGCGCGGGTTAGGTAGGCACGTTGATTACGGTTGTGGTGTGTTCATTTCAGGCGTTTCAAATATTGTGTTTAAGCTATGAGGCATGCTGACTGACTATTAAACATTTAAAAGTCTATTAGTAAGTACGGAAGCTTACTTTTTTGTGAGAATAATTTTAAAATTACATAAAAATATTCAACCAGAAACAACGCAGCCTCAAGGACAATAAATAAATCTACCGAATAAAAAAAAACATCCTCAAAAATCCTCCTTTTCTGAAAGAGCTTATTTATTCAAGTGGCCATAGTTTTTTTTTTAAGAAAACGTTACGATCCAGATCTTTCCGGATGGTGAATAAACACGTAACAAAGGACGCCAGATATAGAGACGGACCCGATTATGCGCACACACACACGCACACATTCACAAACAAACTCGAAACGTGGAGTTATGCGCGAAAAGTTTTTGTTGCACCGCGACGATGATTTCCATCCGATTCCGGGCATTTCTTGCCACCGAGAACCATTTCCATCGCTCGAAAAACCGCAGAGACAGGGACACGCACGAGGCAAAATACAGAAGCAACTGCGCGCTGAACAATGCGGAACAATTTCGGCGCCCCGAATGCTCCGAGCTACGATCGTGGCAAGAAACGGCGAGAAGTTGCGTCCGTAAAAGCTTCTGGCAGCAGGAAGGGTAACAGACGAGCGAGTAGAGAACGAAAAAAAAACCAGCTAAAGTACCTTCTGTGCGCCGGATGTAAGAAGAAAACCGTTGCACGGCATGTGGTGTCTGATTCCGGTTATGAAGTTGATGATGCCAATGGCACCCGGGTCTGGCCGTGGCTAGGAAAGGTGTGTAAGGATAAGTGAAATTTATTGCATTTTTTTCTTGTTCGTCGCTCGTTCTGCCAGCTAGCTCGCGTGGAGTGTAGTGTTGAGAAGTAACCTGTACTCGTGTGTAGTGCGCCACAAGCGAACGCCGTGATGGAGTTCGTTATAAAGGTATAAAGGTGGCCTCTAGAGTGCTATTCCAGATTTCCAATATGAAATAGTCTTTAAATCAACATTGCAACTTCCAGTACAATACAACAAACATGGGAACTTTCATTAATTTTTTTTAACAGTTCCACAGGGTGTTACATGAATTCGTTTTACTCAATCTTGAAATCGATCCACCCAGTCATGCATTGCTATTTACCACGCCGCCCTTTGTTTATCGTGTCAGATTGAATACTAAGAATGACAGAGTTTTTTTCGACTTGGTCGAGGTCGATCTTTGAACCACACATAGTAGCCACATAATAGCCATAATTCATGTAACTCTTGGAACTGTTTAAAAATGGATGAAAAATGCTGTATACTAAGGAGGCTCTGAATTTGACTATCACAAACGTTTCATCAAAGGATGTTATGACATCGATTATGTAGTTTTCAAGAGATTGGCTTTTTGGTTTAGTTGAAGCCAACATAGTGGAATATTTGTAAAAAATGTGGAAACTACCTAGAAAATACTTATAACAAATAAGAGTGGATTGAGTAGTAGTTAATTACATTATTTCGACGAATGGCGTTTTAGTTTCACCTTCCGACAACTACGATATGAAATGTTAATCATCATTTTATTGAAATCACCCAACGATGTGATGCTGATACATTATAATCGCTTCGCAATCTATTCCTTCATCAATTTGTACTCCAGCATAATGAGAACGAACACAATCATGCAGCAATGATATTCATAATTATTTAATTTCCAATCCTGTTCCTTTTGTTTCGAGCTTTGCTCCGAGACACCAATCTCCCCTTTATGAAATGTAATGCAGAATGTCAACCGTGCGAAACGCCAAATGGACTGTGGTAAAGAACCCCAGAAGAGGTGAAACAAATGGTGATGCAATTTCATTATCATAAGCATGACGCAGCAGCAGTGCAGCAGCGTGCCAGCCGGCGTGTGGGCAGCGAGACGACAAAAACAAATCGACCCGTGACGCTGGTTTTTGCTCCGTTTCGGTTCCCTTCATTTGTGCCGTTCTGCGGTGTGGTCCCGGGACACGGAAGGTGGTTCCGGGCACCCAGCAAGAGAAAGAAGACGCCGCGTTCTAGACGCTCTTTCCAGCGCCGGCATTTTTCGCCCCGAGCTACGGGGAGAAATAATTTTATTGAAAGCAATTTCACGCTTTGCTTCTGCGGCACAAAGCAAACAGAAGAAGCGGAGAAGACGATAAAGTGTAACGCCCGCGAACGAATACGTTCGCACCACGCTCACGGGGCTGCTTTTGGGCGAGCACAAATTTTATCATTGTTTCGTACGTCCTGGATGCATTTTTTAGCTCCCCTTCCCAGGATGTGAGTGGTTTCACACCGTGGCCACATGGTGCACGGGTGGAAAAGTGAGCAAATGGAGAGAAAAAAACACTATCATGAATTTTCCATCATCTCTCCTCGCTTCCCAGTCCGCAATGGAAAAAATGCACCCACTTGCACCATTACAAGTGTTTCCGATGATTCGATTTTTTATTTCCGCTCTAATTCATATCCACAGGAGTACGAAGGACACCGCAAGGGGATGCTGTTTGGATAGGACCGTTTTCGTCCGGCGGTTCGCATGCAAATGGTTTGGAGAAATTTATCACCCGTTTTACCCGGTTGTCTTTGTGGCTTTTTTGTGTGTGTTTGTGTGAGTGGTGGCCGTACACATCAGCTGCAAAAACAATGATACACCAGCCGCAGGAAGGAAAAACATTGCCAAATTGAAAATGAATCTTGTCGCGGCAAACAAAGGCAAAAACGCTTACTTTGACCACTAAGTTCATCTGCCAGCTGACAGCGATGTTTACACGAGCGCCCATTCGGGCGTTCTCTTCAAAATGAACCCAAAGTGACCAACCACGGGCTGTAAACGGGGTTCAGTCGATTATGTTTCGCTCTTCTCAAATTGCCACCACAACCAGTCCCTTTTTGGAATAACGCTCGCAAACAAACCCCCAGACCCAGAAGTGGATGATATATTCATTTAATGCAGTCGCCACACGCACCCGGCCCTGGGTA
>KZ072585.1:50239-69741 GCA_002091845.1 Anopheles cracens
TGCGCGCGTACGCAATCACTAACAAAACGTAATAACTTCCGTGGAGGGAACGCGTCTACGATAAAATAATGTTATTAATTAAAATAGTTAATTAAGTGTCACGGGTGCGGGTGATCGGCGCGAACGTTCGAGAGCGTCCCGATCGGGCGATAGTTTCGTACACGCTTCGTTCTGTATCTGTATGTACACACTTTACGCTAGTGACATGTTCGAGTTGTGCTTTATTTACACTACACTTCTGATGTTCTCTCTTCCTCTTCCGTCAGGATATAGGCAAGGCGTTGATTAGTAATTTGTTCCCTACGCAACTAGTCTCACAACATAACACTATGCAAGCGGCGTACAATTGCTCTTCGAAAACAGCACCTTACTGTCATATTTACATTCTCTCGTATATTGCTTGCGAATTCACTAGAAATACTGGTTGCTTGAAAGGGCAACTGGTCTGGATCGCGCATCGTAGTCCAGTGTGTGTTTTGTTTCGTTTCACATCAATGAGTTGGTTAGATTCATACTATCGAGGTTTCTACAGTTCACTTTACAACTTAATATTGTTTATATGCAATACTCCCTACGTTCACAAAAATGAGTGATTCCTTCCTACTTCAGTTTCTATCCGTTTGATGTAGATAATGCTTTCTTTTTGTTTTTAAATAAAGCTTCTTAAATGTACCGTTTATATCGTTTGAAATTCCTGTTTCTATCTCTCGTTGTTTTGCACATTCTTTAGTCATCGCTGTGCAATGCTTTGCTGCAGTATCGTTGTTGTTTCGCCCAGCTATTTACACCGTGTTGAGTCGCTGTCGTGAGTATCACAGAACGGTTTCCATGATCCACGGCACGAACTTCGATATTCGCGTGCAAACACCCGGCAGATTCGCCTCGGCACAGCCAATACCCCAGGAGATGATGCCGGCCAGGAAGTAGTGGCCGTCCTTTCCTTTCACCTGGGGAGAAAAAGAGCAACGGTTAACGCACACACACACACACACACCGAGAATGAATCAAACCATGCCCTCGACTCTGCCCACTCACCTGCAGCGGACCGCCCGAGTCACCCTGGCAGGAGTCCTGGCCGCCCGTTTCGTGCCCGGCGCACAGGAAAATGTCCGGTATGAACTCGTGCCGGCCGGCGCGCAGAAACATCGATTTGCACCGGTCGTTGCTCACGATCGGAACGGACACCTACCGGGCCACCGTTGACCACCGACGTTGGGCAGGATCGTGAAAAGAAAGTTTGACCGAAGGAGAGGAAGAGAAAAAGAAAGAAAGCATCGCAGGCACGCGGATCAGTCGGATGAGTTTGGCAAAAGTGGAATATAATGGCACGGCAAAATGCATTCCTATGAATAATAAACGGCACTCATAACTCAAACACTGGCTGGCGGCGATGGTACGAGAACGTTCGGGCGGAAGTTTACGGCGCGCAAAGGTGAAGAGGTGAAGTTCTTTGAAGCGAGAGCAAAAGAAAAAAAAATCTCGGACGGAGCGGCAACGGCACAAGCAGCGATAAATATGCTGCCACGGTGGCTTCCCTCGGATAGAAAAGAGCCGAAAACGCAGAAGGCACCGGTCGAATAACGAGGCAGCGTATAACGCAAAAAAAGTTACATTTACGAGAAGAAAGTTAGTACTCGAAAACGACGCTTAAGAAGCGGTTCGCGCGATTGAATATTGATCGGTGTTGCAGCTGTTCATTTCATAGTAATTGAAAGATAATTGTTGTTTTAAACATCAGTTAGTCTTGAAACCGGGACTTCGTGGTGTACGAATAAGGTGTATTCTGGTGAATTCGGTTTGATAGTTTCAAAATGTCAAATAAAATGTGGGGGAGTATTTAAAACCCTATTTTTCCAGCAAACTTTGTATTGATCCTATATTTTCTCGTATCTTTCCTTAATTCACATTATCAAAATATTGTAGCGAAATCTATCAACCTGTAGTTCAAGTATCTAAAACTATTCTTCTCTAAATGCTATGCCTTTCAAACCTTTTCAAATAGGTATCAGAAGGACATCATATCAGAAGTAATGGAAGACCATGCATGATCATATAAACTTTTCAAGGCATATTAACTGGATTATTACAATAGGAAGATTCAAGAATTTCTATAACAGCTGCTTAAATTATAAATGTGCTTAAAATGTGACAGTTATAAATATTGATTCTTTTATAGCATTCATACCTCCACGTAGCTTGAACTGTTGCAGAGCAAGCTTTTATTAGCACAACAGCGAATGTATATCCTAACTTTCGGCGAAAGCTGTATTCCATCATCGATAAATCACAGTGTGTGTTTTGTTTCGTTTCACATCAATGAGTTGGTTAGATTCATACTATCGAGGTTTCTACAGTTCACTTTACAACTTAATATTGTTTATATGCAATACTCCCTACGTTCACAAAAATGAGTGATTCCTTCCTACTTCAGTTTCTATCCGTTTGATGTAGATAATGCTTTCTTTTTGTTTTTAAATAAAGCTTCTTAAATGTACCGTTTATATCGTTTGAAATTCCTGTTTCTATCTCTCGTTGTTTTGCACATTCTTTAGTCATCGCTGTGCAATGCTTTGCTGCAGTATCGTTGTTGTTTCGCCCAGCTATTTACACCGTGTTGAGTCGCTGTCGTGAGTATCACAGAACGGTTTCCATGATCCACGGCACGAACTTCGATATTCGCGTGCAAACACCCGGCAGATTCGCCTCGGCACAGCCAATACCCCAGGAGATGATGCCGGCCAGGAAGTAGTGGCCGTCCTTTCCTTTCACCTGGGGAGAAAAAGAGCAACGGTTAACGCACACACACACACACACACCGAGAATGAATCAAACCATGCCCTCGACTCTGCCCACTCACCTGCAGCGGACCGCCCGAGTCACCCTGGCAGGAGTCCTGGCCGCCCGTTTCGTGCCCGGCGCACAGGAAAATGTCCGGTATGAACTCGTGCCGGCCGGCGCGCACACACACACACACACACCGAGAATGAATCAAACCATGCCCTCGACTCTGCCCACTCACCTGCAGCGGACCGCCCGAGTCACCCTGGCAGGAGTCCTGGCCGCCCGTTTCGTGCCCGGCGCACAGGAAAATGTCCGGTATGAACTCGTGCCGGCCGGCGCGCAGAAACATCGATTTGCACCGGTCGTTGCTCACGATCGGAACGGACACCTACCGGGCCACCGTTGACCACCGACGTTGGGCAGGATCGTGAAAAGAAAGTTTGACCGAAGGAGAGGAAGAGAAAAAGAAAGAAAGCATCGCAGGCACGCGGATCAGTCGGATGAGTTTGGCAAAAGTGGAATATAATGGCACGGCAAAATGCATTCCTATGAATAATAAACGGCACTCATAACTCAAACACTGGCTGGCGGCGATGGTACGAGAACGTTCGGGCGGAAGTTTACGGCGCGCAAAGGTGAAGAGGTGAAGTTCTTTGAAGCGAGAGCAAAAGAAAAAAAAATCTCGGACGGAGCGGCAACGGCACAAGCAGCGATAAATATGCTGCCACGGTGGCTTCCCTCGGATAGAAAAGAGCCGAAAACGCAGAAGGCACCGGTCGAATAACGAGGCAGCGTATAACGCAAAAAAAGTTACATTTACGAGAAGAAAGTTAGTACTCGAAAACGACGCTTAAGAAGCGGTTCGCGCGATTGAATATTGATCGGTGTTGCAGCTGTTCATTTCATAGTAATTGAAAGATAATTGTTGTTTTAAACATCAGTTAGTCTTGAAACCGGGACTTCGTGGTGTACGAATAAGGTGTATTCTGGTGAATTCGGTTTGATAGTTTCAAAATGTCAAATAAAATGTGGGGGAGTATTTAAAACCCTATTTTTCCAGCAAACTTTGTATTGATCCTATATTTTCTCGTATCTTTCCTTAATTCACATTATCAAAATATTGTAGCGAAATCTATCAACCTGTAGTTCAAGTATCTAAAACTATTCTTCTCTAAATGCTATGCCTTTCAAACCTTTTCAAATAGGTATCAGAAGGACATCATATCAGAAGTAATGGAAGACCATGCATGATCATATAAACTTTTCAAGGCATATTAACTGGATTATTACAATAGGAAGATTCAAGAATTTCTATAACAGCTGCTTAAATTATAAATGTGCTTAAAATGTGACAGTTATAAATATTGATTCTTTTATAGCATTCATACCTCCACGTAGCTTGAACTGTTGCAGAGCAAGCTTTTATTAGCACAACAGCGAATGTATATCCTAACTTTCGGCGAAAGCTGTATTCCATCATCGATAAATCAAGTTGTGTTAATCAAACAGTTCCTATTATTCGCCCCATTTTAATCAGCTTGTCCGTTGCTAAATGCAATAATAATTTCAATCACCAAGCCATCCTAGTAGGCGTGCATCGCAACGGCCAGGAAGTAGTGGCCGTCCTTTCCTTTCACCTGGGGAGAAAAAGAGCAACGGTTAACGCACACACACACACACACACACCGAGAATGAATCAAACCATGCCCTCGACTCTGCCCACTCACCTGCAGCGGACCGCCCGAGTCAGCCCCATTTTAATCAGCTTGTCCGTTGCTAAATGCAATAATAATTTCAATCACCAAGCCATCCTAGTAGGCGTGCATCGCACTGTGTACCGTTTGCTGTTGCTGTCGAGATGCCAACCCAAAATTAGGAAGCAGTGTCCGCATCCGGCGCAAACTTTAGAACGCCTTCACTCGCTCATCCCCTCCGCCGCCGGCTGCGATCTTCTGCGAACCAATTAATTATCAATGAACGGAACGGAGTGAAACTATCGATGCCTAATGGATGCCGGTTCGCGCAAAACGTCTAACAGGCGGATGCGGTGTCAGTAGCCATCCATTTGCCGTCCTCCGTGGCAGGGCGACGACCGGCCCTAATCAGCATCAGGCTTAATTAATACAACGATCCCGAAGGCTTCACCATGCCACCACGCAAGCGAGCACCCTCGAGAATATAATACTTCTCCGGTGGACGCTTTCACGGTGCCTTTTCGGGTGCCTTTTCGGGTTCCTTCGGGTACTTAATGGCGTTGGTGGTGGTTCCGGAAATGAGTGCGAGCGATCGCGTACCCGAGAGTGGCCCGGGTGTTGGGTTGCAAATTGAGGCAGAAGGATTGTGCTGTAGGACCGGGAAGGAGGCCCCACCGAACTGGACTGCATTATTGAGCAGAAGTGTTGAGGAATCTGTTACATTTCAGTTGAAACAAACACCTTTTCCAAGCTCAAAGTTTTTAGCGCTCACATTGCTTGTGTAAAGTTGTAAAATTGTGTATATCTAGATTGAAAGACAGCTTCTGGATAGGTTTTACCGACAGGATTAAAGCTGTAACTCTTCGTAAATCATCATCCGTATCATCTCCCCCTCATCGTGTCTCTCACGCAGGATGACAATCCGGCAATCTATCACCTATCCTTCGCAAAGGCTTTGAAACCACACGGAGACAACAGAATGGGGCAACATTCCATCCCCACACGCACCTGTCGTCCGACGCCGAAACACGGTCGGCCAGAATGACGAACCGAACGCCGAACCGAACTCCGCACCAAGCTGATGACAAATGACGGCCCGTTTGCCACTGGATAGCGGCGGGAAGCTGCTACTGCTCAGGTACCGCCCGGATGACACGGGACGATGTGATTTAGTCAGTAACGCACAAAACCTCGGAGAGCGATATTTAATAGGCATGTACTCCTCCATATTGCCATGGGTTGCAGGAGTTGGCGAGTAGAAAAAAAGGCTACAGGGTAGACTGTAGTGATATTCACGTGCTTCGTTTATCGTCCGGTAGCCATTAAAAGTTTCTCGATGATAGGCACTGCGTGCGGTTTTCTTATGCTGGGAAGCGTTTGCGATAAAGCCGAAGACATGACGATAACGTTGCGATATTATCATCGTAGTGGATTGAAGCTTCTAAGTCTCTCTCACTTCTTTTCATGATTCCTTTCGAGCATCCTTTCGCATCCAGCGCATCGTTAAGCGCTGGAAGGAACGGCGCTTCAACAAGATTGATTGCTTTCGGATGGGTGAACAATTAAATCCAATCCTGCGTTCGGTCGCTGCCGTGGATCGTTTGGGCCTTGTACGTCCCAGTGTACGGCTCGCACGGACTCGTTCGCACCCTGATTGGTTATTTTGTCATCCGTCATACGCAAACAGACGCTCGTTGCCGAAACGGTGCAGTTCCGTTTTTTTTCTGTTCCCGGAGCATCGAATTGTACGTTTGCTGAAGATGTGTCAAATTCAATCAACTAACTTGATAGTGCTTTCCACCCCCTGGGAGAGGAGAAAAGTGTTGATAAATCGCTCGCTATTGAAACCAGAAATGAGTAGAAGACTTTTTAACCGACGGATTTACGGGAAGCATTTATCTTCATCACCTAACTGCTAGCGAGTGGTATAAGTGAGAGAGAGAGAGAAAGAAAAACCCCAAAAGCTCCCATTTTGAACAACCATCCAACCTATTAACGCACCATCACTTCGTAGCAGGCGTTGGAAAAAAGTGTAAAGCTTCTCCGGCAGCCATGTCGGAATAATGGCATCGTTCACTGTAGCTCATTTTTCTTCTCATCAAATATCATTATTCATCCCCCGATACGCTGCCAATAACCACATCGTAATGTGATTGTAGACTAAACTTCATTCCCGAGCTGAAATCACATCGCCCCCGGGGGCCTCCAGACACGTTCCTTGGTGCCGTTTTTCGATACACCACCCCCACATAGCCGGACGGACAAGAAAAATGTGTACCTTTTTCGTTCCACGCCCGGAGCGGTTGGTTTCCAGCAAGCCACGCAAACGTGTTGCGTCGCTTCCGACAGGGGCCTATTTTTCCACGTACCCGCGTAGGGATTCCGATACCAAGTTTCGAAAGCTCTCCGCACCCGGCCAAGGAAACAACAACACTTCCGAGCCAACCAGCTCAGAATCCTCCGGAAAGGATTCACCCCGGAGGCGTCCGTGGCAGGTTTCCGCGCGAAGAATTTTGCGCTCTCCACGTGCGCCGTGATGTGATAAAAAATTTATTGTTATGACGTGCGAAGCAAGCGATTCCGTGTGCCCAAAAGTGATGCCGATTCGCATGGGATCACTTTATCGCGTAACGGTGCCGCCCGGATCACACAAACGGGACGGGAAACGGGATTTCCACAATCCGGTTTTGGCGAATGAAAACCGTCGACAGATTGAACCCGGCTCCGAGCACCGTTTCGCACCAATCTGAACCAATCGTTTTTAATTCAAATAAATGGAAATGCTGGAAAGCGTTCTGGCCGTTGCTGAGAGGATGCTCCGACACCCCGAGCAGATTGATAATCTTCGAGCCGACGATAACTTGCGCCGAACCGTGCGATCGGCTTCTGTCGCCTCTCTTGAACGGTCTCACCCACTTGACATTCTGTACCGAGTGGCGAGTGGCGGTGGAATCTATTTTCCCTCTAATTATCATATCACCAAAGCGGTTCACCACGCAGGGGTAGCCTTGAGCTCCATAAAACGGGCGTGAAACAGGCCCTTAGTAGCGGAGACGGACGCTATTGAGTCGCGACGGGTTTTCCACGGGTCCCTATCGCATATGGTTTCGTGCGGAGAACAGGGAACCTCGGACATTGTCAACAAATCATTCTCACCCGCCCCGAAAGGTAATTCTTTTGCCATTGGAAGTTGAGTCTACCGCTGCTGCTGCAGTTCGGATACGAATTTCGATCACACATACACGTTTTCTTCAGCACTTTTTGGCTCCGGGATGGCTGGAGGCCGCTCTCGAATGTCCCATTTACTTTCGGCTTCGGTCAATCCCTGGATTGTTCGATATTTTAGCCCGGAAAGTCGATAGGATGTTTTACCCGAGACTTACGTCTCAGGGATGTGGACATGTGTGATAGTATGCTATTACCAACACCACAGCCACCACCACCATCAACACCGTCGTGAAACGGGCACGAACAAAATGGATGAAAACAAAAACAATTTATTCATTTCCATCCGCCACAAAGTTCTGCGCGGCGAGGAGAATGCTCCCTTTAGTCGACCAACAATTTACTTATTCACTTTCCTACCCAAACCTTTGTGCTTCGGGTGCTTTACGTCTGCATTGATCACCTCTGAATGGCAAACCGATGTGGCTGGGAGAAAAAAGGGCCGGCTTGTGTGTATTCAAACTGGCCGATGAAAGAGTTGACGAGTGAAATTGATTACAGCGGCATTCCCCAACGACAATATGCCTTTCCAAGAAAATGTTTGACAAAGTCAAAGGTACGGCGTTGGTTTGGAAATGGTTTCCCACCCCCTCCCGGGTTTCGCTTCAAGCTTTGAGTTATCGACACGACGGAAAGAAAAGGAACCAACACGAGCGAAAGCGGGAGAGAAATTAAAGACTTTTCTTCGTCTTTCAACCCGCCCCGGTGAAGAAAACGACCTTAACCCATTCCCATTTCAATCAAAAAGGCTGAGCACGAAGATGGCCTGCCCGGGTGAAGAATTTTATACCGAATGGAATTTGCCTCACCGCACAAAAGGCTGGTGCGGAAATGGTTCGCAAAGCCAAACAAAGGGAGAAGCGAGCGAACATCGGGGCTGCTTTCTCCGCGGTGCGAACCGCAATCAGAGCCGTCAGCGTCAGCGTAGGCTAATGGTCGATGTTGTCGTCCTTTGTTTTATAGATCGTCGTTAGGTGAAATTGCGGAGGATGTGACTGGCGCGTCATGGAATGTGACACAAAAAGCAAGTGTCGGGTACGAGCGAAATGGGAATGAAACAATAACGATCAAAGAAGGATGTTTTTATCAGCAACATTCATTATCGTTATCGTTGCCGTTGTCTCATTAGCATTGTGGTTTATCTCGTTAGTTTATTCTGGCAATGCTGTGGTTAGCGTGCTTTAAGCGAACGACGAAAATGTCAGATATTTTCATCCTATATTCAAGCCAGATCTATCGACAAGAACAAGAGACACAAATGGGAAGTTTTTCGTGACGTTTTCCATAGAGAGAAGAGAAAGACTAGTGAAGAAAAGGGAATCTAATCTACACATTAGCTCAAGCGCCCCCGGAGCAATTTCCACCTCACTATGAAATTAAAGTTTTCCAGCTATTCTTTTCTTTTCCAGATATTCTCAAAGCACTTGATTAACCCACCCGTACCGTAGCGTGCAACGACTTTGCTCTCGCAACCGGCTTGCTGGGATAAGAAAGAATTTGCTACATCACCATCCATCTGCAGACGCAAAAGTCATCCGCTGCCTCATGAGATTCATGGCCTGCTGAGTCTACGGCGCAAACAGCGATGATAGTATGCTATTACCAACACCACAGCCACCACCACCATCAACACCGTCGTGAAACGGGCACGAACAAAGCATCCTTGGAACGAGCTGAACGAACTTTCTTGGCGTATTTTGAAAACTTTCCCACCATGGAGGAATATTTCGCTCGCTCCGCTCGAATCACCACCGCCGGGAATACCGCCATTCACACGATTCTAATCAATTAACACCACTTTCGGGTTCGGTGAAACAGAAAGCTTTTCCGCATGCACACGAATCCGCGTCGCGTCGCCTAATGTGGGCGGAAAAAGTTGATGCTTTTAAAAAGTTCTGAAGCAGCTGAAGCGCTGAGTAGAGAACGGCAAGAGGGCGAAAAAACTGTGAGTAAGCACGTGAAGAGATGGATTTTTACCTTTTTTGTTTGGTGGTGCTTTGCTGCTTCAAGCTATACTAGGTCTTGGATATTGCTGCAAGAATGCGCTTAGCTCATCTAGATGCAGTTTTCTAGAACAGCTTCATAGTCATTCTTGAAATGAGTAAGGAAACTTATGTTTCAAAGATAAAACTTTTTGGAATTAGATTTAACCTCAGGGTATAAGCAGTTTATTAAGATTGATGTGTTCCAAAGCATTGGTAGATTTCTTCCATTTTCTAATACTTGAAGCGATCTTTTCACCATCGTTCTATATATCTGATTCACATCTTTCTCTAGGATTCGATCCTCCCAAACATAGGCATCCATTCCAAAGTCAACCTTCAGAAAGAATCTCATCGCTCTATGCTTTCCCCATCCACGACCATCTCGATGGGGTACGTAAGCACGTCGCCTTGGATTTTGATTTAGGCCAAAGCCAACTATTGGATCACGTTTAGCAAACAACTCAAATTGCCAACGGAAAACGAAGCCACGATGGACCGAAGGCAGCCGATATCAAAACGACCTATGATGCCATTTTGTATTCTCTCTTTTCTCACATCATTCCCATGGACCTCTTCAGAGCGTTTTGTGTGTGTGTTTTTTTTTTCTTCTTCTAGGATGGATCGTTTACATGCTCACTTGGACTGCTGTGCTGGCCACGATGCTACGATGCTTCATCCCCACGTTTGCAAGACGGGAACTTCGTTTCCGTTTTCGAACTATTGATTCTGACTTGACCGAAAACTATTCCCCCAGCAGCAGCAGCAGCAGCCTAACGTGAGCAATGGCCCTCTGCGTGATTCCTGCACGAGTCGGGCGCAAATCACGACTTTCCGTAAAGTCATCCGTTCCGTGTCCGTCTATCCAAACATCTACCCGGTATAGCAACTTTCTTACAAATGCCATTAAGGGAACGAAACGGGAGGGAAAAAAACCAAGCCATACAAACACCAAACCGAAATCAAGCTGCCGTCGTTCGGCTAACGAATTTTCCCGCATCCCAAGCGTGTGTTAGTTTTCGTGCCGATAGAAATCGAATCATTGCGAAGCACACAAATCGAAACGAAACGAAGCGAATGGACACGGAACACCGGTACCGGGTACCGTTTCTGAGCGACTTGGCACTGGGCACCATTTCATCAACACCGCCGCCGCAAGCTTGCGACGACTTCATTCCGTGACGTGACGATGCTATCGATGGTGTGCTTCAATACATACAAACGAGCGGGTGAAACACACCACATCACACTTGGGCGCCGCCCGGGGTGTACATGCGAGCTGGTGGAAAAATAGAATTTCCCACCATCGAACTTGTGAATTCGCTCCTCGTACGATCTTAATTAATTCCTCCGGGGATGAGCGATCAGCATGGGCGGGCGGTTGCGTATGGTTTCTTCGGTTTCTTGCCGTGTGTGTGCGTGTAGACGCACCGGAAGGATTGTATCCGTTTCGCTGGTATGGTTATGCATACAAATCTGGACAGAATGTGCCAACCCCCGACTGGGGGACTTTTAGAGGAGTTGCGTTGACATGAAGAATTAAGAAATCAAAGATTGTTTCATGAGCAAGGTCACCACCGTTTGGCGTTTGGATAAGTACACGTGAATGCCAACTCATTTTTGGGTCAACATAATGATGATACACACACAAACATCCAATCCCGGCTATAGTGATACCATTCTTGCAGGCGCACACGTGTGTTTGCTCTATAGCGTTTTGTTTGTCATCCTGCGCAACGATACACGATACGAAAGTTAACAAGACACGTGTTTTTGCGTCCTTCATCGCGCATCAGCGCGTACCATCACTTGACAAAGGATCCTGCTGGTCCCGGCGTCATATATCAAATTGACACAAAATAATTGTGTTCGCGCCACCAACCAGAGGAGGTGGGTAGACCGAGGAACTCTCCATACCTAGCTGTAGAAGCTGCACGGCTACAAAGACAAAGAACGTTAGCGAGAATGTGTTTGTGGCCAGTGGAGTTGCAGTCCAGTGCACGGCACACTGTGATTGTTTCCATTGCAGCGGTTACTTAGATGATTTATTAGTTTTCATTGTTTCTTGCTACGTGGACGATGTGACATCGCGAAGTTGAAGATATTATTCTGCCTTAGTATTGGCAATCCCTGTTCTTAATTTATCGCTAATGCTCAAGCTAGAAAGCTTCAAATGTGGACTTTAAAGTCATCAACTTTCTATTGCAAATAAGGATCCAATTGAACATACAAAACGTGACCAATTAAAAATATAATTGACTCTCAAGTGTAGCTACTAACAGCTTCCAAATATATGCCAAAACCTGAATGATTTCTATTACTCCATTTCAAAAAGCTTGCAAACAATTTTCTTGCTTGTTATACCTGGGACAACTAGCACGACCGTGTAAATTACCGCACCATTACTCACAAATAGCAAAAGCACGTACTCTTCCTTCTCTAATACACCTCACGCCAGTGTAATACACCAAATTGAAGCGGATAGGGAATGAGAAAATGCTCCATAATTAAGATTTCGCTGTGATGTGCATTTAGCTCGCCGTCGAACAATGGGATGTGTCTGCGAGAAAACGTACCATCCTTCAATATGAATTTCACATTCTTCTCGTGTTTGTTCTCTTCAAGCGGGGAGGACGACAAACCGAAAGGATCCACTTCGCAATGTTCTTCCTTTGTAGACGGTGGCGCTAGCATACCGTCAGCCGGAGTAGCTTCAACTTTCTTCACTCACGTAAACGGGATGGTGGAGAACTCTCGTAGACTCAAGGTGGAATCAAACTCATAAGCAGAGTTTCCTTGAGGTACGAGTCTCTAACACCTTTTTTTCATTTAAGGGTGGTGATAAGATGGATTTTTATGATACGCTGCTTTTGAAAAGTTGATGAAAAAGTATCCTCTCTCCTTCCCCAGGGTGTGTCATAAAAGGATGTTTTAGAGAATAGTTTGTATGCCTTTGGTGCTTACTTTGTAGAGGAACTAACTATGCTGCGGCGGGTGTACAGATAATTAAGTCATGGAAAGTTTGACCTGACAGGGGCATATATCTATTTATGCTGTTGTGTCGACGAAGAAGACCTCTGCACAGACATAAGAATTATATATATATTCTATCCTAATTTAAAGTCACACACCACATTGCGATAACGATGTTACACCCCCGCCCAGCCCAACGTACCTCCTGCAGCACCGACGGCAGCGTTCCGCCCTCACTCAGCCTGCCCCACCCGGTCACGGTGGCGTTCTCGCCGATCAGCAGGTCGTCCGTCGCCGGCAAGCAGATGGGGCTGATGTGGGGCGCAAAGACGAGCGGCTGCTCCAGCTTCACCAGCGCCAGGTCGAACTCGTACGTGAAGAAGTTATACTTCGGATGGACCACCTTCCGGGCGACTCCCCGCTCGATGTACGGCAGCTGCTCCTGCACGTGCGAGAAATCATACTCACCGACCCGTATTCGTATTTGTGACGTTAGCAAACTGCAAATGAGCAAAAGCGAAGCGAAACGAGAAGAAAAGTTGGTGGTGCCCGACGAACAAAACGAACATCCCGACCGAAGCAATCAGGAGCAATCAATACAGCCGAAAGCAAACCACCGGAAGCGTGTCCGGTTTGGTCACTTCCGCGCCGTCCCGGCATGGTTTCCACTTACTCATCGACACAATGGCCCGCCGTCGCTATCCAGTTGTCATTTATGACAGCTCCCCCGCACCGGTGGGTGCTCGAGAATCCGAAAAATGACGTCCGCCGCACCGACACCTGCCAGGGCCACCGTCCGAACGGGGCATTTTTGCCCCCGACGATCCGTGTCTCCGGCCGGCCCATCGTTTGAATGCCGCACTCTGGAAGTGTAGACGACCCGGAAGGATGGGGGATATGTGTTAGGCGTTGGAAATGAAGCAACAAAGGCAGAAACGGGGAAAAAATATCCAATCATTCGGGGTCATTTCGTCCACCATCATGGCAGCCGGCAGCAGCATCCTCACGTCGTCGACGCCAATCACAGATGGAGACGCCGCCAGTAGCGAACCTGTTGAACTGCTGGCAGCAATGGTGGTAGGTTTGGCGGTGGTTGTGGTGGTGGTAGTGGTGGTGGTCGTGGTAGTGGTCGTGGAGGTGGTGGACGTTGTCGTCGTCCTTCGGGTTGTGGGTCTCGGAGTGGTGGTCGTTGTTGTCGAAGTGGTAGTGGTGCTGGTAGTACTTTGCTTGGTCGGCTTTGCCTAAAAGCACATAGATTCGTTAGTAATACATATTGAAAAGCATTATTATTGAATGATATTGATATTATACCAAAAAGGAAATGTACAATGGTCATTAACGTACTAGAGACGAGTATTTGATTAAATTACTATAGTTCCAGTCCAGTTATCCAGGTATGTTTTATGATCAGCAAGAGTAAAAATCAAATGAAATACTTGAATACGATTGAAAGTTAATAATACAAGTTATATCCGTTGGAAACCCAATTAAATAGCTTTTCAAGAAAGATTTTTTGAGTAGTCTCTAACATGCGGGATACAATACTGTTGTGAGCCACTATTAGTTTTGTTCTTATGATTTAGAAATTTTAGCTTTAGAAAATATTAAAACAGAAAATGCCATAACAAGTTTACTCTGGCAGAGCATGTTTGACTGCCCGTTTTCTAAATACATTATTTCCCATTCCTCCAGTGTGGCGATGAGATGTTTATTGAAGGAACATTCTAAGAACTCAAAAATACTAAGTCGTTCATAAAGTATCGGTATTTTCTTGAGGAACATCTGTGTGTTAATATGTTATGCATTTCGAATAAGATTTTGTGAAATAACACTCCAGATTAACACCATTAGATTGGCCATAAACTTTAGCGAATGTCTATAAATGGTCAGTAAAGTACATAAATGTTACTTCATTAAACTAAAAATTCTCCATGAAAATTGTTTGAAAACCATAATGAATGCCTACATTAACCAACAATCGATTACAATTCAAAACGCGTCCCATAAAACCGCGAAAACTTCATGGAGAACCCAATATTGTAGTCCCGTTTTCTTCAAACACTTCTTCACTCTCCACCCTCCGAAACAGCCCGTCACCTACCGATGGTTTTGGTTTCAGTACGGTGCTTTGAATGTTGTTCGAGATGGACAGGATCGGTTTCTTCGACGGTTTGTTTGGCTTCGGTGGCTTCGTGCGCGTGATGAAACTCGGCTCCGTCGTGGCCTGCCAGTGGGTGGTGAAGATGCCTGCAGCAAACGAAAGCGACGAGCACAAGACCACATCACAAATCACGGTACACCGAATTCGGCAGCAGCACAACAACACGAGTGGGGTGTGCGCGTGTGACGAGTGTCATCAACACCCCCGTACTTACCGGTGGCTGCACTGGCTGCCATCTCCTGGTCCACCGCTCCTGCCTGCGGTTGTACCAGCGTCGATAAGGTAGAATGTTTATTTACAGTGCCCTCTGTTGGCTTTTGACTAAAGTGATTGCTGCCGGTGACGAAAGTGCCACCACTACCAGCGGAACTACTACTGGAACTACTAGCGCCATTGCTACCGCTGCTGCTCGAGGTGGCGTGGCTGGGTTTACTGTGGTGATACGTATGGTGATGATGTGACTGCTGATGGTGATTGTGAGACGGTCGTATCACCAGCGTTCCACTGCCATTTTGCGCAACGGCCAACACACGCGTCCGGCCGCCACTGACCTGTCTCTTTCTAGGTGTTAGGGCTAGAGCGGGCTAAAAATAAAACAAATCCATGCCCTACTGCCCAGCACCGGCTAGGCTGCCTTTAATGACGATGATGCTGATGATGATGATGCTAGTTGTTTACAAACAATCGGTTGACACTCAGAGCCCTTCGCGAGTTGAGATTGTACCGAAAAACGTGTTTTGCGTGATCGAACGGCACGCACACACGTATGCCATGTTTCGTCTGTAGAGAAGCATAACATTAATCCAAGCATAAAAACGATATTTGATGTGGTTGCTAGCCACGCAACGTAACGCCATGTTGAGCGTGTTTGAGTGTGGTTTTGCGTATGCTTTTTATGTATTCAATGCTGACCGGTTACGGATGAACTGAGTGCTGCTGTGGGTTCATTTCGAGCATGGAATACACACTCCGCTTCGAGCATGCCGGCGAAGTTTTTAGATGCTTCTGGAATCAGAGTTTGCGGAGGAAATTGAAATAAATCCTCTAAAATAGTCTGCTAAACGATCTAAAGATGTTTCAATCAGGTTCTTTGTCGCGCAATTATAAACAATTATGCATCTTTTAAGCTCATTACATATATTCCCCTATAACTGTAACGGTTTCCCTCCTCATCATCTGCACTTCAGACGGAGAGAGTTCAGATTGAACTGCCACATACCTTTCCTCTGTTATCAACATCACGTCTAGATCGACTGATCCCTCAATCATTTACTCCATTAGATCAACACACGTGTGGTAACCGTGATTATAGTAGTGTGCTGCACGAGATTCTAAGAACAGATCATAATTACTGTTATTGGGTACATTTCTTCGTCGAAGCCAAAGTGAGCTGTACCATCTTCTTGGCGCATGTCTGTAAGACGTTGAGTTACCCTCAGATGATGCATTACAGCAGGCAGATCTGTCTTCACAACTACACAGGCGCGTGAAATCACCACCATGAGGGTTGTGGTCAGGGGTTTGCAACCGATGAGTAAAAATAGTAAGGTTTTCAAATATACTTATCTCTTATTTGAGGTCAAGTAATGCTTACTGATAAAGGAGAACAATTTCTGCTCCAGAATATAATATGCAAATAATATTTAAAAATGTTCATTTAACAAAAAATAATATTTTATTTCCAGTATTAGATTTATTTTCGTCTGGATCGTTTTTAGATCGTTTTTCTTAATAAAAAAAAATCGTAACAACATTATTCCTTCTGCACATTTCCAACGGACATGTTGAAGAAGTCTGGCGCGCACCAACACAATCCCAGCCCGCGGCACGGTCGAACCGCGTATACATACGCCGCTGAGTGACGAACCGCGAGCTCATTTAAACAGTGAAACTCTCCTAGTGAACAACGCTCGTTAAACTCGCGGGTCCCGCTCTGAACTCGTGGGTCGAACTTGATTAAAATTAGCTTACTTCAAGTGGGAAATTTTGGTGTCTTTCGGACCAGTGTGGCCACTGTTAACCAAACGATAAACGACATCCTAGTGCCGCGTGATACAAAGTTTTGATTACGTTTACCCGTGCTATAAGGTATAACCAAGAGTGTGTATCGAAGTGTGTGCGACCGTTTGAGCTAAACTGCGATTTAAAGGCAGGCAGTGTGTCGAGAGAAATAGTGGAGCAAATATTGCGATCTATGGTGCGTGCGCGATAACTGCAGCAGCTGAGCAGGGGACGACGCACAAAGTGAGATACGCTCTTTCTTCATCCGACGGAGCGCGTGTGCACGCATACTAGCAACAGTAACAGCAGCAGCTGATTATAATTAATTCAACGCAAGACGCGACAACGGCGGTGGTGCGAAGCGAAGGTGAGTTCGAACAGCGCCTGAGGTTACGGTCGCCTCCGAGGCGTTGCCGTCCCAATGCAATGGCCGATAGTGTCTTCTTTGTGTGGGCAGCTCGGCGATCGAACGTACAGTACAGAAATTCGCACTGGCAGAGAGTTCGCGTACAATCGCACACCTACAGCATCGCGCGCAGAGAGAATTCGAAATTCAAAACAATTCCCTCCTCGTCCACAGGCGTTATCGACCCTTCCGCAGTGGTTTCATTTCTTCTCCACTTTCTTGCCATCGGAGATGGGTGTAATGAATAAATTATCAAATTAATGATACTAGTCGCTGGCGATGTGTGGAACAGCTGTTCCGTTCACGCAGGAAGTGGTCAGCGTTGAGTTCAACTGTGGTTGCGCTATTTTTCCTCCGTTTTTTCTTGTTCCGCGATAGACCAGACCCAACGGAACGGAACACAAAGAAGAGGCGCGAGCAAAACACGCGCCCGCTTGCGTATGGTTTGAAAGACAAAACCATCATCCCTTCCCGTGGGGGTGGGTGGGTCGAGAGGGGGTGGTTTACCGCACGTTCGTGAGGCATGGGACGGGCGCGGGCATGATTCATGCCGGACGCACACGGTACCGCGTACGGGTCGCTATCGCGCGTCGAACGTTGGAAAACGGGTACTTGGCACTAATGTGCTCGCCCTGTTCTTTCCACTCTCGACAACGCAAACAAAGCGATTACGGCAGCCGAAGCGATGCGAAAAAAACATTGGCTTACGACTTACGACTCGGACCAGTAGTTACCACCGAGGGTGCAAAGGAAGAGAGGCTAGAGCGGGCTAAAAATAAAACAAATCCATGCCCTGCTGCTCAGCACCGGCTAGGCTGCTTATAATGACGATGATGCTGATGATGATGCTAGTTGTTTACAAACAATCGGTTGACACTCAGAGCCCTTCGCGAGTTGAGATTGTACCGAAAAACGTGTTTTGCGTGAGCGAACGGCACGCACACACGTATGCCATGTTTCGTCTGTAGAGAAGCATAACATTAATCCAAGCATAAAAACGATCTTTGATGTGGTTGCTAGCCACGCAACGTAACGCCATGTTGAGCGTGTTTGAGTGTGGTTTTTCGTATGCTTTTTATGTACCGAATGCTGGCCGGTTACGGATGAACTGAGTGCTGCTGTGGGTTCATTTCGAGCATGGAATACACACTCCGCTTCGAGCATGCCGGCGAAGAGTTACTACTGACAAAAGTACTGTTGATTGAGTTTTCAACACATATTTGTAAACCCAAGGCATCATCGAGAGTGTGAGATGTATCCATGGTGACGAGGCGTTGGTAGTTTTGGGGTATATGGCATCGATTATTGTTGCAGGGTTTCCCATACCGGATGTTGGACGTACACACCGAGGTAAACGGGGGGCAAATGGGAAAATATGAATGTTAGCGAATGGACGTCTGTGATCAGTTGCATGGGTGGTGGTGGTGGTGGGGTGATTGTAGGAGCGAAACCAATGCCGAACCCAGCTCGCTTACCTTGGCCTTGGCGGCTTATGCTTGCCACCGGACGGCGATGGCGTCGGCTTCGGCCGGTACCCCGTCAGCGTCTGGTGGTAGTTCTGGGGTATCACATTCTCGGTGAGATTGTGCGAGCAGCAGGACCCGAACATGAACTGGTCCATGCACATGCCCACGTGCTGGCCCTCCGATTTGATGCATTCCCAGACGAACATGCAGGTACCCTCGATGCCGTTCACCGAGCAGGGCTTCGGGTTGATCTTGTAGTTGTGACTAGAACCGGCGGCAACCCCGGCCACGCCCGCCACCGTCGGCGTACGCTCAGCAATCCAACAGAGGGCCGTTAACAGTAGAATCGATGCCTTCCATCGACTCCACATGGTGGAGATGTTCAGATCTGCAATAGAAGACGGGCGGAACTGTAGCTTGTGGTTTAAATTATATAGATAAAAATGAGTTCATAAATCATTCATTTAAGCACGTCGGATTTCTCCGGGACCGTGAGTCATCTGCGCCAATAGAATGATGAGGCCCATATTGCCCGCATTGCTTATGCAACGGGCAACGGGGATGGAGAGACCAGAGATCCATGTGTTGTTGCTGTGGTTGTGTGCAGCGAACTGTACCGTCCATTCATTCCCATCTATGGGCCTTCCTCCCTGGCTGGCGTTGGCGTTATTTTCCAAACCGTTCAAATCAACAAGTTGCGCAACGGCCAACACACGCGTCCGGCCGCCACTGACCTGTCTCTTTCTAGGTGTTAGGGCTAGAGCGGGCTAAAAATAAAACAAATCCATGCCCTGCTGCTCAGCACCGGCTAGG
>KZ072585.1:69751-88110 GCA_002091845.1 Anopheles cracens
TTACAAACAATCGGTTGACACTCAGAGCCCTTCGCGAGTTGAGATTGTACCGAAAAACGTGTTTTGCGTGAGCGAACGGCACGCACACACGTATGCCATGTTTCGTCTGTAGAGAAGCATAACATTAATCCAAGCATAAAAACGATCTTTGATGTGGTTGCTAGCCACGCAACGTAACGCCATGTTGAGCGTGTTTGAGTGTGGTTTTGCGTATGCTTTTTATGTATTCAATGCTGACCGGTTACGGATGAACTGAGTGCTGCTGTGGGTTCATTTCGAGCATGGAATACACACTCCGCTTCGAGCATGCCGGCGAAGTTTTTAGATGCTTCTGGAATCAGAGTTTGCGGAGGAAATTGAAATAAATCCTCTAAAATAGTCTGCTAAACGATCTAAAGATGTTTCAATCAGGTTCTTTGTCGCGCAATTATAAACAATTATGCATCTTTTAAGCTCATTACATATATTCCCCTATAACTGTAACGGTTTCCCTCCTCATCATCTGCACTTCAGACGGAGAGAGTTCAGATTGAACTGCCACATACCTTTCCTCTGTTATCAACATCACGTCTAGATCGACTGATCCCTCAATCATTTACTCCATTAGATCAACACACGTGTGGTAACCGTGATTATAGTAGTGTGCTGCACGAGATTCCAAGAACAGATCATAATTACTGTTATTGGGTACATTTCTTCGTCGAAGCCAAAGTGAGCTGTACCATCTTCTTGGCGCATGTCTGTAAGACGTTGAGTTACCCTCAGATGATGCATTACAGCAGGCAGATCTGTCTTCACAACTACACAGGCGCGTGAAATCACCACCATGAGGGTTGTGGTCAGGGGTTTGCAACCGATGAGTAAAAATAGTAAGGTTTTCAAATATACTTATCTCTTATTTGAGGTCGAGTAATGTTTACTGATAAAGGAGAACAATTTCTGCTCCAGAATATAATATGCAAATAATATTTAAAAATGTTCATTGAACAAAAAATAATATGTTATTTCCTGATAATACTGTTTCATTTTCGTTTGGATAGTTTTCAGATTGTTTTATTTGATAGAATAATTAATCGAAACAATATTATTCCTACTGCACATCTCCAACGGAAGTTGAAGAAGTCTGGCGCGCACCAACACATTCCCAGCCCGCGGCACGTTCGAACCGCGTATACATACGCCGCTGAGTGACGAACCGCGAGCTCATTTAAACAGTGAAACTCTCCTAGTGAACAACGCTCGTTAAACTCGCGGGTCCCGCTCTGAACTCGTGGGTCGAACTTGATTAAAATTAGCTTACTTCAAGTGGGAAATTTTGGTGTCTTTCGGACCAGTGTGGCCACTGTTAACCAAACGATAAACGACATCCTAGTGCCGCGTGATACAAAGTTTTGATTACGTTTACCCGTGCTATAAGGTATAACCAAGAGTGTGTATCGAAGTGTGTGCGACCGTTTGAGCTAAACTGCGATTTAAAGGCAGGCAGTGTGTCGAGAGAAATAGTGGAGCAAATATTGCGATCTATGGTGCGTGCGCGATAACTGCAGCAGCTGAGCAGGGGACGACGCACAAAGTGAGATACGCTCTTTCTTCATCCGACGGAGCGCGTGTGCACGCATACTAGCAACAGTAACAGCAGCAGCTGATTATAATTAATTCAACGCAAGACGCGACAACGGCGGTGGTGCGAAGCGAAGGTGAGTTCGAACAGCGCCTGAGGTTACGGTCGCCTCCGAGGCGTTGCCGTCCCAATGCAATGGCCGATAGTGTCTTCTTTGTGTGGGCAGCTCGGCGATCGAGCGTACAGTACAGAAATTCGTACTGGCAGAGATTTCGCGTACAATCACACACCTACAGCATCGCGCGCAGAGAGAATTCGAAATTCAAAACAATTCCCTCCTCGTCCACAGGCGTTATCGACCCTTCCGCAGTGGTTTCATTTCTTCTCCACTTTCTTGCCATCGGAGATGGGTGTAATGAATAAATTATCAAATTAATGATACTAGTCGCTGGCGATGTGTGGAACAGCTGTTCCGTTCACGCAGGAAGTGGTCAGCGTTGAGTTCAACTGTGGTTGCGCTATTTTTCCTCCGTTTTTCTTGTTCCGCGATAGACCAGACCCAACGGGACGGAACACAAAGAAGAGGCGCGAGCAAAACACGCGCCCGCTTGCGTATGGTTTGAAAGACAAAACCATCATCCCTTCCCGTGGGGGTGGGTGGGTCGAGAGGGGGTGGTTTACCGCACGTTCGTGAGGCATGGGACGGGCGCGGGCATGATTCATGCCGGACGCACACGGTACCGCGTACGGGTCGCTATCGCGCGTCGAACGTTGGAAAACGGGTACTTGGCACTAATGTGCTCGCCCTGTTCTTTCCACTCTCGACAACGCAAACAAAGCGATTACGGCAGCCGAAGCGATGCGAAAAAAAACATTGGCTTACGACTTACGACTCGGACCAGTAGCTACCACCGAGGGTGCAAAGGAAGAGAATTGGGTGCGTAAGGTTGTGTTTTCGCACGTTAAAAAGCAAGCAAATAATTGTATATATTGTTTAGCTAGAGCTGACGTTTCTTATTAGTTTGAAATGTTCAGTAGTTTTGACAATAACCCGGAAAAGATAATTATTTGTACAACCCAAACGAAAAACACCTATCATCGCATCTGTTATTGATCATTATTTGCGTGATTGAAACGTTCATGTTAAAATAATTCAAGCTACTCACGCGAGTAGCTCGATAGTAGTAAACGCAACTATACGTGCACATGTGCGTACTTTACTTCCAACGCGGAAGTGATTACGTCCATAAGACAAGTTATAAGCCACAGCCAAAGTAGCTTCCTAAGCAGCTTAAATCAAAGCGAATGGCAAGGGTGAAAGGACTTCAAACAGTATTGCGCCATTGCATAACATCAAGGTAGCTACTTACTGCTCACATCAGAGGAAGAAATTGCAAGTTGCTTACATAGTGGCTAGGAACATAGTATGGAGACTAACGCTTGTTCCAAAAATACGTGCCCCAGTAGACACCACGAATAAAAGTCAACAATTAGCACCTATTAGCAAACGGTCGTCCTTAGAGAATACAGGTAGCGCATCACCGGCGAATCACACCACGAACGACCTCTATACATCATGTGGCTGGAACATGTTTCGTAACGGTTCTGTCCACCGCATGATCACGCTCCTACGTCACCGTTTCGCTATTAGCGCGCCTCTTAGCGTTGTCCTTATAATGACATTTTGTTTACGTTTCTTTCTCTCTCTCTTTCCATTTCAGTTCGTATCGATCGCAAAATCAACTCAAATACCGACGAGTGGATGTGCCTAGAACTCAGGAACTAATTCCAACCGATTCTCGGTGCCTCCACCCCAAAAGGATTAGCTGAAGCAACCAAGTACGGCCGGTCCTTCTCCTTCTGTGACTGGAGTGTGGAACAGCTGTTCCGTTCACGCAGGAAGTGGTCAGCGTTGAGTTCAACTGTGGTTGCGCTATTTTTCCTCCGTTTTTTCTTGTTCCGCGATAGACCAGACCCAACGGAACGGAACACAAAGAAGAGGCGCGAGCAAAACACGCGCCCGCTTGCGTATGGTTTGAAAGACAAAACCATCATCCCTTCCCGTGGGGGTGGGTGGGTCGAGAGGGGGTGGTTTACCGCACGTTCGTGAGGCATGGGACGGGCGCGGGCATGATTCATGCCGGACGCACACGGTACCGCGTACGGGTCGCTATCGCGCGTCGAACGTTGGAAAACGGGTACTTGGCACTAATGTGCTCGCCCTGTTCTTTCCACTCTCGACAACGCAAACAAAGCGATTACGGCAGCCGAAGCGATGCGAAAAAAACATTGGCTTACGACTTACGACTCGGACCAGTAGTTACCACCGAGGGTGCAAAGGAAGAGAATTGGGTGCGTAAGGTTGTGTTTTCGCACGTTAAAAAGCAAGCAAATAATTGTATATATTGTTTAGCTAGAGCTGACGCTTCTTATTAGTTTGAAATGTTCAGTAATTTGGGCAACAACCCGGAAAAGATAATTATTTGTATAACCCAAACGAAAAACACCTATCATCGTACCTGTTATTGGCCATTATTTGCGTGATTGAAACGTTCATGTTAAAATAATTCAAGCAGCTCACGCGAATAGCTCGATAGTAGTAAACGCAACTATACGTGCACATGTGCGTACTTTACTTCCAACGCGGAAGTGATTACGTCCATAAGACAAGTTATAAGCCACAGCCAAAGTAGCTTCCTAAGCAGCTTAAATCAAAGGGAAACAGAGAATGGCAAGGGTGAAAGGACTTCAAACAGTATTGCACCATTGCATAACATCAAGGTAGCTACTTAGTGCTCACATCAGAGGAAGAAATTGCAAGTTGCTTACATAGTGGCTAGGAACATAGTATGGAGACTAACGCTTGTTCCAAAAATACGTGCCCCAGTAGACACCACGAATAAAAGTCAACAATTAGCACCTATTAGCAAACGGTCGTCCTTAGAGAATACAGGTAGCGCATCACCGGCGAATCACACCACGAACGACCTCTATACATCATGTGGCTGGAACATGTTTCGTAACGGTTCTGTCCACCGCATGATCACGCTCATACGTCACCGTTTCGCTATTAGCGCGCCTCTTAGCGTTGTCCTTATAATGACATTTTGTTTACGTTTCTTTCTCTCTCTCTCTCTCTCATTCCATTTCAGTTTGTATCGATCGCAAAATCAACTCAAATACCGACGAGTGGATGTGCCTAGAACTCAGGAACTAATTTCAACCGATTCTCGGTGCCTCCACCCCAAAAGGATTAGCTGAAGCAACCAAGTACGGCCGGTCCTTCTCCTTCTGTGACTGGTGTGACACTCCGACTTCGGCGCGCCCTCTCGTTTGCGTTGATTGTGCGCTTGATTGGATGAAATTTGCTCCAGTTCAAGGTGGTCCACCGGTTGTGTGTAGTCCGCGCCCCGTGATCGCCACCCCGTTTCGTGCCCGATCATCCGATCACATGGACGCGACGGACGACCAATTCGTCAATTAGCGTGGGTCAAGCAAGCGCGAAACTCAATTGATCGAACATCCGACAGTGAACGTGATACGGTTAGAGTGCGTTAGTGTGAACTCAGCTCTTGCCGCAGCCAGCAGGCAACGGAACGAAGATCTTGTACGGCTAGAAAGTGTCCACCGTTAGTGGCAAGTGAGTGTTGTGAAACATCGCGCGAAGCGAACCGTTCGGAAAACTTGGAAACCGTTTGCCGGATGCAAAAATAGAACCCCAAACCTCGCTCACGGAACAATGTCCCGCACCAGCAACACACTCGTACTCCTGGCGGTCGTCGCTGTGTCGGCATGGGGTAGTGATGCGGCCAAAATACTGGCAATCTTCCCGGTACCGTTGAAGCAACACCAACTGGTCTACCGGCCGCTGATCGAAGAGCTTGCCAACCGTGGCCACGACATCGTCCTGGTGACGACGGATCCGATCGATACCGGGCGCGACACCAACGGCACGCTCAGCCGGATCGAACAGATCGACCTCAGCTTTGCCTATCAACTTCCCGCACTGGAGCAGCTCGGTCGGGATGGGTTGGACGGGCGCGACATGCTGCGCAACATCTTCACCGTGATGCGCACCATCTCGGCCGAGGAGCTGCAGCATCCGGCGATGCAGAAGCTGATCGAGTCCGCTCCGGTGGCGGAGCGAACCTTCGACGTCGTCATGGTGGAGTGGTGCGGTGTGACGCTGATGAACGCGTTCGCGGAACACTTCCGGGCACCACTGGTAGGCATCGCGAACGGTGGCGCGTTCATCAACGCGCACGAAGCCCTCGGCAACCCGAACCATCCGATCGGCTATCCCAGCATCTTCATGCCGTTCAGCGAGGACCTGAGTCTGCTGCAGCGCATCTCCAGCGTGCTGTTCACCGTGTGGTACAGGTAAGGGACAGCTGATTACGAAGGGCCCCACCAGTTACGCTTTTGCACACAGGGTCTGCAATTAACGGTGTGTTGGGTGAATTATTCAACCCTGACACAGTGTGCAGGCGACTGCAGGCAATTACTGTTGGGCAACTAACCGGTCTCGCCGTCACCAGACGTGTTGCCTTAGGTCAAACCGGCTCTCCACTTGCGGGCGCGCGCTCGTGCACAAACCGTGCAAAAGTGCAAGTCAGACAGGTGTCAGTCAGTCAGTGACACTGAGGCAAAACGGTGTGCAAAAGTAAAAGTGAATATTGCTTCGTTAAGGAAAAAAACACGCGCACACTCACACAAAGAAAGAGGGTACTGAAAACGGCATCGGAACTAGAACCGCCACCTTCGACTTAGTAGCTCCAATGAGAACGTTCGCAGGTGCGCAGGTCACAGGCACGTGAGCTAACGCTCGATTGCCACTTTTTGCCGCAACCATCGTGGTATATCCGGTACGGATTTCGCCCGCTGGTCGTTGCACCTGACCCGTTTGTGCACGCGCACGGTTCTAGAACGTGGTGGATGCGGTAGCTAAAACAAACACCTCCACCACCACTTGCTTGGGAAATCATAAACGCTTCGCGTGCTTACACTTTGAATTGTCGGCTCGTTGCTAAGAAATCGATTACTTCTCACCCGGCCTACTTGGCCGGGCGCTGACGCAGATGACAGTCGAGTGAGGCTGGGAAGTAGTTTTTTTTTCTCGAGTGTTTGTGTTTTCTGTACTAAAATCTATTTATGAGCGTATGAACTGCTTCTTAAAATACAAGGGTAAAACGTCTGGCGTTGGAGATAAGCGCGAGCTTGCCAGACCAGACATATGCTCATCTCAACTTGTTACACTCCCTGTTGATTGTGGTTTATGTGGTACGGGAAGCTTAATCGTCGCGACTACATTAATTATATAATGCACAACATTATCATGAGCTCTGATAACGGCTTCATTCAAAGTGTGTTTTGGCCCAGATTTCTCCTCACGCTTCGATTTACGCCGTATCTCACCGGTTGATAAAGACAGAGCGGTCTGTTATCGTTCATAGACATTCCTCCGTGGATACTTTCCAGGTGTGGCCTTGATTCCTTTTATTTTGCTAATGACCGACATTGCCTGGCCATTGTCCGATTAGATTGCGTAATGTTATTGCGTGTCAGAAGATTTGCAAAATACTCACATCACGATCAGTGACGTACATCACCGACGCTTATCAGTTGATAGCGCATGTTTGCTTTCACCACCCCGGGGGGACCCATGTGCGCCCGACGCCGCAGGAGGTTCATTACATTAATTTCCTTCCTCTTCTTCCTCTCGCCCTCAGATTCTACTACTACACCGAGGAGATCCCGGCACAGAACGTGATTGCGCGCAGCAACTTCGGCGAGCAGATCTCCGATTTGCGTCAAATCGAGCAGAATGCCGATTTGCTGCTCGTTAACGCACACCAACAACTCGGCAACGTCCGTCCGGTCGGACCGACCACGGTCTACCTCGGCGGGATCCACCAGCGCGCTCAGACTGCGCAGCTTCCGGAAGACTTGAGCCTCTTCCTCGCCCATTCCGACGAACCGGTCGTGTACGTGAATCTGGGTTCGACGCTAGCTGGGGCCTCCGGACGGGCCCGCATCGAAAAGATCGCCAAAGCGCTGGAACAGCTCGATCTGGCCAGTGTTTGGGTGATCGAGAAAGACATCGAGCTGGTGAACAGCACGGGACGCCTCTACCAATCGCACCGCGTACCGCAGGAGGCCGTTTTAGGTGAGTTTTTGCTTCTGCGCCCCCTCGGATTCGCGACGCTTCGTTAGCTGGGGGTTTGTACTCGACGTGCCTTGAACGTGAACTCGGCGTGAAGGTTACGGATCAGCATCCCTCGCGACACAGATATTGTAGCCCGAGTTCCGAACGAGTTCTTGAGACGATAGGAATAGAATCTACGCAGCGCAACGCTACGGTAGAAATCTGCGACCGAAGACCTTGAAAAAACATGTTTTGTGTGACGAGCTAGGTTTGGTGGGGGAGATTTACTTTGTTGTGCAAACATCTCGATAGTGAAATGTCATCTCTCGACCTCGTTTCGTTCAGAACTTATTTTCGCCGAACGTGTCGACCCACAACCGCGTGTCTCGTCACATAAGTCCCCGCGATGAATATTAATTACTTCCCGGTTGCTATTTTGCGCCGAGGAGCGCAAGATGGATACGTAAGCGAGAGGTTGACCGCGAGAATGGGAACGTCTCTGAGGCAAGTTGCGGCGTGGAATGTTTGAAGCAAATCAAAACAAAAACAAGATTAGATAGCTGGCAAAGGGTTGCAGGGGGTCTGAGAAGGGAGAGAGAGAGAGAGAGCGAGAGAGAGAGAGAGAGAGTCTGGGCAAACGATAAGTGCTCCCTACCACAATGGGTACCGCTCGTCAATGGGGTGAATCGTTGGCGCTCGCCACCGAACTCACCCTTTCTGGGGGCTTGGCAGCCGGTTTCCCATCGACCGGTGTTGTTTTGCCGCGGTTCATGGCTTCGTTGTTTGTGTCTGTGCGCTAAAACGTAATAGAGCGACGACAGTCACACTGGTACGCACGTGTTTTGCTGGCGGGCGTTCATTGAGAAATGCAACCGCACAACACGACAACAACACAGCGTTGAATCTCGAGTGGCAATAGATCTATCTAGCGCGGGTGGGATTGGCAAGCGCACATGGACATTCCACCCGCAGAAAAACAAAACGCATCATCACAACACAAACGCAGACCTGGCGCATGCACGCAAGAGTGAAGGTCGAAAAATATTTACCCCTAATCAGGTGCAGCGCGTAGAGAGTTGTTTTTGCAATCAGTTGTTTACTACGCTTCATGGGTATGATAAATTGTCATTATGGGGTTGGAAGTGCGTGCATTTAAATGTAAGCAGTTGCCCGGAGATTATCTAGTATTATCTCTACTTGAAATTATTCAATTAATCAACCATTTTCGTTCACTTTTAGGTCATCCTAAAGTTCGCGCGTTCCTCACCAACGGCGGCCAGATCAACGTGGAGGATGCCATCCAACACCGAGTGCCCGTGGTCGGCGTGAGCTACTCAACCTCATACGAGCACTATCTGCGCCAGATTGCCAAGTACGAGGCGGGCATCATCTCACTCATCGATTACGAAACGCAAACGTTCGTCGACAAGCTGCGAGATGTTCTTACTAACGAGCGGTACGTGTTAGCATCGCGATGACTTTGGATTGACGGCTAATCCCTTTCGTTTCCACTGTCGCAGGTATCAAGAGAACGTGAACAAGCTGCACCGATTGCTCAACGACCAGCCGCAAACCGCGATGGACCGGGCCGTCTGGTGGATCGAGTACGTCGCACGTAACGGTGGCACGAAACCGCTACACGTGCGCCATCTGTCGTGGTTTGAGTACCTCATGCTGGACGTGCTGCTCGTGGTTGGTGTCTTGGCTACACTCGCGTGCTCGATTATTGCGTACGGTGTTTATCGAGCAGTTCGCTACTCGAAAAGTTTACCCTTCGAAATGATTACGCCCGGCAGCCGCAAATGCAAGCTGATGTGAGAATGCAATCTACGGTTGGGGAGACGAGCGATAGCAATGCGATTTTGCTGTACGTCGAATTGGTGCGTACAGCAGAAAAAAAAAGAAATTTGAAATCCTTCATCAGTGGTTGAAGCGTAGTCATAGTGGAGGTTATTTATTGTTTAAGGTGAATTGTTGAACTGAATGCGTTGTCATAATCTTGGTACTAATCCTCTCGTTTATTTTCAACCTTAGTCGTTAAGAATTGCTCTACAAGCTTAGGTGTCAAACATTTTCTAGAAAGACAAAGAACAAATGCCTCACATACACATTAAGAAAGTCTGAAATTGTTAAGAACTTGCCGTTGGATACCGTTGGCGAATACCCCAACATACGAAGAATTGTTAAGATTGAATCTTGAACGCGTGGAACTAATCTACCGTACTGTTTTGGAGTACTCTAGTGCATAAGTGCATTGTGATATTAACTGAATAAGATAAATTTGTGTAATTGAAACACGAACTGAAATCAAGAATTATAGAATTCACTATCGTTAATAAAAAAAATAGAATTTGTTGGTGCTTCTGAAGCACAAAAAACTCTTGTTATCCAACATTGGAAAGAAAAACAAGGCATAAATGATGATCTAAAAATTATTAATGAAATCTAGCAGTCATTTTGATGGATTTTCGTTGCTCAGCCTAAAATATGGTGACTTATGGTGTTTGATGGGAACAAAGGCAGTCTTTAATAGTTCTGAGTAATTGTAATACAGTTGCACACGTATATTGTATGCATTGTTGTAGAAAGAGATAAGTTTAAAGCAGAATTAAATCATCCACATTTCGAGTCTTATGCCTTCGGACCGCCATGTTATCAAAAACGAAAAATGGAAGCAACGAATCAATGAAAACACTTAAAAAAGCCCAAAATATATCATCCCTGCACCAACGATTCCAACCGCAGCAATTTCTCTCGATCAATCGTATGCATCCATCCATCCTGCACCACGTACTTAAAAGTTGTGATTCCCATCAGTTACGCATGGTCGGCCCCGAAAATCAAAACAAAAAGGTGTGCCACCGGGTGCGTTTAGCTATCACGAAGAACGAACGAGCAGTTCACGGCGGCGGCGACGTCGGCGATCCGGAACTACACGGAAAAGTTTCACCAAATCATCACCAATCAGCGCCGTACTTGGGGGAGGTGAATTAATCTCACCGAATAATCCCTTTTTATTCGTGGTGATCGTGCGCGTTTCGGGTGCAGGTGCGCCGACATGTGCGCCATACATATTCAGTAGGCCCTCACGAAGGGATGAGCGTCTGAGGTGGATGTGCAACGCTTGGAAAAGCTGAAGGGGATTAACATTTTTCAGGTATAGCGGCTGATAGACAACCCCACCCGATAAGCCGCTGGTGATGACGATCAACCGAGCTAAGAGGAGCAAGATATCGAAATCGCATTCAACACGGCCCGGTGGTATCGTATCGTGTCGGGAGGGAAAATCGAAAAATCCGCTTTTTCATCTCCGCTTATCTGCGCTACCAGATGCAAATCGCCCCGTACAACTTCTCGCCTACTCACAAATTCGTCCACGCAGCGCACGCAGCGCCGAAGCGGTATAACCAGCCTGGCTGCGTTCGGCGCGGACTACACGACTAATCAATTTGTTTATGTTGCCCGTGCCAGGGCGCGCTCGGCATGTTCGTACACTGGTTCCAACAACCGATCAACCGTACCGGAGCGCCACCGGATCCACAGGAGCCGGGAGTGCCGTGTCGTGATTGTCTGGCGGAGAGCTCCGGCAGCTATCAGCTGCCCCCGAACTAAATGATCTTGTTGTACAACATGCAACATGATGTGGGCTTACGGTAGCATTCGCAACGCTAGACGCCCAGTAGCGATCGGGGTGGCACATTACAAGCTTTTTTCCCCGTGAAGTCCTTCGGAGTCTCCCCAAAGACGTGACGCCTCGTTTGTTGCACCGGCTCGAAAGTGAGAGTGGCATGAATTTGACGTTCCATGCCGACACGGCCGAGATGCGTGCGGAGGAAAGTTGGCGGCTTACTCCTACCGTAATCTAATCGCACTAAGCTGCAGCGTTTTATGGCTACCGGTTGCTCTCTGGGATACCTCGGAAACGGTGCATGGACGTGAAACCGGGCGGAATAGGATGTGCAGTTCAGTGCGCGGCCCGAGCGAACATTAGTGGATTAAGCCGCGGTTGCTTATCCGCGCTGATTAAGCCACAAAGTGATCGTTAAATTATCATAATCTTAAATTTATTGGCTGCGGATGCTCTTTGGAATGAGCGTCAAGCCGGCGACAAACCCGTTGAAAGTTTAACCGTCCTTTCTTTATGGGTGTCAGCATGCAAACCGGTGTCCGAAGACGGGAAAAAATTGGCATCACTTGCTATTTTTATCACATTTGTCAAACAGAAGACCACTTTATAGCCTTTATTCCCTCAAAACATCACAATTACCTGTCGCTTTTCCTCGTTCGGTACGATACTTGCCACGGGTCGTCACCATCGTGAACCATTTTCACTACTTATACACACACCCGGCTTGAGCTTGCTGTCTTCCTGAAAGTTTGCAAACTTCAATAACGCACGCAACGCATTCGAACCACGCTCCGGACCGTTATGAGTGAGGGATCGACCCCGCACGATCGCTATATACGATAGGAGCGATGGAAACCGGGCGATAGTCAAAATCGCGATCAACCCGCGCCTCGCGTCCCATTCGTCACAGGGTCCAATAAATGGCGGCTTCACCTCCCTTCGGGTTTGTCAAGCCTCGCCCGGGACACATTTCGGTGGTGCGCCTCAATTAATTCCCATACCCGCCGGGGGTGGGAGTGATTGGCCTATATCGGGCGTTTTCCGGACGCGACACGCGGCCCACCGCCATAAAACTTAGGGCGGTGTTCCCGTAAATTAGGCGACAGGGCTCGCGGCATGTAGGCAGATGCGGCGTTGATTGGAGCGTTGAGGCCATAAATCAGAGTGCGCGGGAATTTGGGGGAAAAACTCCGCTCGAATAATCAGTCAACCCTCGCAGAAATTGATTTTGGACATTGGGGCTTTTGCGGTGGACGAAATTTGCATTTTATGGCGCAGGAAAAAACGGCAGAACGAGCTAGAAGCGACAAACGATCGTACTACGGTGGGGGAGATAAAAAATTGATATAGCCGTGTGTAATAAATTTTAAAATATTATCGCACAGGTAGGGGAACTCATTTAATTAGTCAAATCACAGAATACATTCAATGGCGCACAAGCGGCTTCCCACGGAGATTGTTGAACGCGTCCAAACATGGGCGAGTTGGTTTGTTTACAGAAAAAAAAAACAAAAATTGTGACGAAATTGCTGAGCCAGATTTTACGATTAAGAAGTTTTTAGATAGATACATGTTTTGATCACAGTTTTCTTTTTAAATTATGTTATTTTAACAATAATTAAAGAAGTTATAGCTATTTTTCTAAGATATTTCTATGTACCAACTTTCGTACTATTGTTGCGAGCATATGGCACAAAAATATTATTACAAAAATTTACCATGCACAAAATGGAATCTTTATAATTTTGTAGAATTTAACAAAAAAAAATCATATAACAATCATGAAGAGACACATATCTGATAAGTTTCAAAGTTGTGGTTTTGAGTGACAAAATTTATGGCTATTAGACACTTATTTATGTGCTTTTTTTCAACACGTGAAAATAATAAGTTATCATCGATAAATTATAAAAAATAAACTAGAAAACAACTGCCTATTATGACAATCGAGAAGAGATTCAATGTTATACAGATTATGAAACTCAGCTTCTGGAAATTGTATAACTTCTTGAGAACTACGTAAATTTCAGGACTGCTAATAAATAAATAAATAAGTGAATTTTATAACTTTCCCTTTTTTATACGATGGTACAACCACTAACTCTAGTCATATCGCAAAAGAAAAGAAATATAATAGGAGACTTTCACTACTTCATTTTATTTATACCTATCGGAATGTGCCTTCCTGACACCTGCTGGTGAAATAGCTCTGATGAAAAATAAATCGAAAATTTTACAGAAACAAGATCCGATCAACAGCCGTAGTCTTCTCCATATATTTCATCAAATTTCACACGAAAGCAGAAGCCACCAAATCCTTCCCCACCGTTATCATTTCTTCGGAAACTCAAGTCTTCACTCACTTTCCTTCCCCGGGCCGTGATCGATCCGAAGCGCAGCGACGCAACAGTAAAACTATGACGAATGTCGGTAGATTATCAAATTCATTAGCAAAACGGTCGAACCATTCATTTGTCTATTCAACCTGGCTGGTAGCTGGAAAATATTGTGAAGCAGCTATCACCTTTCGGCGTCCGACGTGGTGCAACATTCATCATCTCCGCGCAACACAATCGGCTGTCTCAGGCGAATCGTTTCCCAGATAAGACCTTCGTTTTTCTCTAATTGATTGCGCCGAACCGACCAAAACCTGGGAGAGATGGGTGGGTGCTATTAGCATAAAGGTTTGGCATTTTATACCCCGCGCTCGTATTTCAAAACCGGACAAACCGACCCACCCCGGGGCCGGTTTATCGGAAATATTGGTAAAATTCGACGGTTTGCCGTTTCGCTTTTCTACGAAACTCACGAACCAATCAATCGTCCCGGCCGGAGCCGACAGACAGCCTGATTAATTTATGTGTGCGAATCCAATAAACCCCAAGCGTTCCTTTCAAACGTCGTCTTCTGAGGAAAGTTTTCAACCATCCAGCGTGGAGACAGCCGAGCCGAGGAGACGGCTCTCATTAGCAAACGGCGCAAAAATCGCACCTAAATTAGCGATCGATCGTGCGGTTCGCGATCTATTAGTAGTGGTTTGTAAAGCTCACGTGCTAATTGTTTTTAACGGTCCAGCTTCTGGGTGTGTGTGTAAAATTTATGCACACAACCGGCACAGATCACTGAACCTTCCCCCGATGGAGATCCCGGATGAGAGTGTAGTTGATTAGTGTAGATGTACTAAAACGAATGGCTCCACTTACCTATATCCACCATCGAAAGCCTTTTTAAGCGACATTTATATGACCATATCAGTTGTCCTGTGAAGCGAAAGGGGAAAAAAGACACATTAGATTTATCATCAAATCGGCGCTAAAATAATGTTGAATAAGCCCTTTCTTTACCCACACAACCCCGCATTTGAATGGTGCATCCTGCGAAGTTTGTCCCCATAAATTGAGGGAACAAAAAATCCGTTCTCTTATCACCATCGCGCACAAATCCACCGGAACGGGTCACCGGCGCGACTGCAACCGACTGCAATTACCGGCCCTTAACGATCGATTCTGTTTGGGGCACGATAATTAAGCCGTAATTTTAACAAGATCCTGCCGTGTTTGATAAGAAACCGCATGTGGACGGAGGAGTCACACTCCGGCCGCGTGTGGCGAATGTGGCGTGTCTCGGGCCCATCAGAGAGGGAGAAAGAGCCTTTCGTCGATTGCAAGATTACTTCGAGCGCGCGCGCGCGCAGTACAATGAACCGATCGGTATGTCCGGCCGGGCTGGACATTCGCGCAAACATTCTCTCCCCTGCCCGTGATTCCTCATGACTTCTTCGCGTTTTTTTTTCTTGCTGCCCATTTCATCCGGTTCCTAACGAACGTACCTACCGGCCCGAAAACCGACCAATTTGCGAATAATGAGCCAGCGTTTCCCGAAGAATTTTAATCAACGGCGCAATGATACAACAAAACTCGGGCCGCAGGTTTCGGCGCCGTCTGCGACTTGGAGGAAGCTGCATCCCCTCGATGACCACTGCACGTTTCATTATGCACACCAACACCAGCACACGCACAGTGAAGTGGTGAATGAAGGTGGGCACATCATCATCGACACGGCTGGCCCGGCTGGCTTGATCTTCCAAGCATCGCTAAGCTGTCGTAGCTGGCGTGAGATTAACAACCTGGTCGCTCCGGTCCGGGCAACCAGCCGGAAAATGATCAAAACAATTATCAGATTAAACGGCATCGGTACAGCTGGCAGCGGGAGCCACTTTTCCCCGCAAGAAGAGCGCACGCTGCAACGATGGGTGATAACTCTTTCCGCTGTTTGCTTTCTGGCTTTCCTCCGGAGCCATCTCCGCCGGTAGGTTGATGCGCAGTTGCGATAGAGTGTGAACAGGATCAGCGACGCGCTGTCGCTGGCTGATTTGAATGAAATTCACGCGCACTTCGCACGAGCTGCTGTTCTTAATGAAGTTCGCAAAACAACCCCTTCACTTCACGCGGCGTCAAGAACAATTAGATCGTACCGAAGTGAAAGCTCCCGGTACGGCCTCAAGCGGTGGGGGATACGATCTTTCAAAGTGTGACATGTTTTGAAATGGCCAAATTTGCGCTTCAGAGAAAATGCAAATCATCTGCTGCGCGAGGAACACAGCTGCAGTCTTCAGTTGATCGTAAATGTTGTCCAAATTTTAAGTCAGCAATAACTTGCTGGAATGGTACTCAAAAACTTGGCACAATATCGTTCAAAGATGCGCCTAAAGATGCGATAAGAACTGCTCGATATTGGAACAACCCAGAAAGCATGTGCAAACTCTGCTGTATTAAACCACCTTCTCGATTAAACCAGAACTAGGCCAAAGAACGCGCAAAGAACATCGAAGGCCAAACGCTGCCCGTTGGTCGCCCGCCAAAAGGATAAGCCTGTATGTGTGTGTGTGTGGCAGTGTGCCGGCGGGCAAATAATTACGCCCAACGGTTCTTTCCCGAGTGAATCGGTCAGTTTTGATGGTTCTGGATCAGCTCGCCACATTCCAGCCAACCATCGCCAACCTTCCGGCCCGTCACGGTGGACACAATCGTAATTCATGATCACGAGCGCCCATTACGTGTGTCGTTGTTAATTTTAGTCTCTCCTGTGTGCTGCGGCGTTTCCGGGGCAGCGGGCGTGGCCGCAGCATCAAAAGGCGGGTGACATTTCGCGGGTGGGGTTGAGGCAACGGATTCGATACGATCGCCGTGTGCTGCAGGGCGAAGATCCGCCGTTAGGCCGTTTCGGCGAGTAAATTAGGTTTTGGCAAATTGGGGAGGGAAGAAAAAACGGCTGCCTTGGACAATGAGACTTTAAAGGGATTGGAAGTGTATTTTTTCATGCACTTTTGCGGATGAAGGCATACTTTAGAGACCATTAGTTACTTGTTCTTAAGGAGATCTCATTTATTTAAAATTGCAAATAATAACCAACCAATCGCTGCTCGACACATAACAAAGCGACTCAAATCGAGACTCAATCAATGCGCTAAAGTAATTTTCCACCTTTTCCATCTCCAGCTGCCGGATGCAGCCAGCTAAAAGACGACAATCGTTCGTTCTTCGCAGCAAAGACCGCCTCACTGCAGAAGTCACCATAAAAACGGTTCTACCGATCACCGGCGGCATGAAAAAGCGTCAATCCAGATGCATTGGGAACGGCTTTTTTCATTCCCCCTCGATTGACTTCAACCTGACGCCCGGGCACAACACAACACAAAGATGACGGGCCCTGCAATTGTAGCCGCCACCCGCCACCTCCGTTCGACGTAGATCGTGTCCGAGCGTCTGGCGTTGAAGGTGGCGCATGGCGCACGCGCCAGCAGTTTAATATAATTTATTAACCAATCAGTAGCACATCAAAATAATAGACCGTTCCGGGGCTAATAATTCATTAGCTATGCACGAATGCACCGGGGCTGCAGTGCGCCGTGCAGACACCCGGCAACAACCCGACGGTCGACCTTCAACTCGGTGAACGCGAACCGATCGTGGAAGTCCGGGTGGTCCGGGCCGGGTTCGTTCGAGTGTGGTAGCGCTCTATCTGTATCAATCAAAGTGCAATCCGTCTTCCGGCGTGGTAGGGAAAAAGGGTGAGCTGGTGGAGATGAGACGAGACGGTAATAAATATGCACCACGGTAGGTGTAGCTGTAGGTAGCTGAAGGTGTAGCTGCAGTACTAACGACAGTGTCGGGGTTTTTTTTCGAATACGCGATCTAGATGATGATAATTGAGATATTCAGGGTAAACACCAGTGTGTCGTTCGTAGTTCGATGCTTGATGCTGTGTCATTGTGTGGCGTTGATATGCGATTTATTTTTATTGTCAACCAGAAGACTGTTCCTCCTGAGATTTAGTTCCTAGGAAGATCCGGACAGCTTAACTTATGTAGAACAAATTTTAAAATATGTTTTCTGCATTTATAGCTCCTTTGTAAATGAGGTTTTTTTATTGTTCTACACATTAAATAATAATAAGTATAATAAAAACAGAAAAACTCTTCACAATTCAATATGAACAAAATGTATCAAAACTAATTAAATACAATTATCTTGCCATTCAGTTCATTGCGGTTCACATCCAAGATCGTGTTTAAGATATATCGTTAACTGTGTGCTTTACTGTCAGGCCCATGCACTTTTGCGGATGAAGGCATACTTTAGAGACCATTAGTTACTTGTTCTTAAGGAGATCTCATTTATTTAAAATTGCAAATAATAACCAACCAATCGCTGCTCGACACATAACAAAGCGACTCAAATCGAGACTCAATCAATGCGCTAAAGTAATTTTCCACCTTTTCCATCTCCAGCTGCCGGATGCAGCTAGCTAAAAGACGACAATCGTTCGTTCTTCGCAGCAAAGACCGCCTCACTGCAGAAGTCACCATAAAAACGGTTCTACCGATCACCGGCGGCATGAAAAAGCGTCAATCCAGATGCATTGGGAACGGCTTTTTTCATTCCCCCTCGATTGACTTCAACCTGACGCCCGGGCACAACACAACACAAAGATGACGGGCCCTGCAATTGTAGCCGCCACCCGCC
>KZ072585.1:98541-111507 GCA_002091845.1 Anopheles cracens
CGGTCCATTTCCATGATGTCTCGTCCAAATGATGATGCAGGAATGACTACCGGTGACAGGCGATCAATGATCGATGTTTCGATGATGATCAAGTGCCATCTTTCTCGCGATCGAGTCGAGTTCCTAGCTAGTTGGCTGCAAAAAAGTAATATTAATCTCGAGTGTTTATTCGCAAGGATCTTTACCCAGAGTTTGTGTCGACCCAGAGAGATGATTGAGTTAGCTTGCGTCGTTATCGTGCGAAATCATCCACCACGTCAGATTGAATAATTGCTTGATGATAGTTGAACACAGTAAGGATGTGAGAAAAATGCCTTAACATAACTTTTCTTCAATAAACTGAAGTATTTGTTTTCACCAGATTTTCCTAACCAATACAACCACACTCTCGCACTGCTCAACGATATTCCCACGTACTGTCATACGTGCCGGTGGCTCGTCGGAACAAGCCCTCGAACGGCACCCCATGGGAGTGGGACAAAATCGCGTTTACGCTAGTTTTCCCTCCAACGCCATTCCGCCGCAGCTAATCACAACCAAAAAAGAGTAAAACACTTGCGCTTTAACCGCCCGGCTGCCCGGCTGGTTGGGCTTTTTCTTCTTTCTCTCTCTCTCTCGCCCCCGAACACAATTATGTGCCTACACACACGTCGAACCGAGAGCCGGCTGTGCCCATCTGTGGGCGAAGCGTTTGCTGTCCGTGCACATAATCGCACCGGTTGCATTCCAGCCTCCGGGCGGCGATAAAACTGGTCAAGTGTCATCATTGAGTGTATTTATTTATTGGACCCCCGTTCGTTAGGTTTCCTTTCGCGAACCGCGGGCGCGCGTTCTGCGCGTTTGAACTGGTCCGCCCGGTACGGTTTCGTGGCCTCGCGGTCTTCTCCCGTGCGCCGGTGGCATTGTAAATTGCGCTCGTAATAGGGTGCGCGGGCCGGGACACATGTGCAGCCGGCCCGGCTCGGAGTGTATTTATTAATTCAATTTTATTCCATTTTGCCGGCGGCCGCGTGCGTTTGTCTGTTTTGTGCTGGTCCACCTTCAGGGCGGCTTGTTTTTTTTGATTTTTGGGGCCCGGAGCACTCACCCGCGGGCGTTCTTGTGAGCGGGTGGGTAACTGTTATGCTACTGCCGAAAGTTTTGATTCGTTTTTTTGTGCTGTTGCTGCTCTTCTTTTTCTTCAGCTCCATTTTCTAGCCCCAGGCGCACCGCAGGAAATTGGGAACCAGGGAGCGCCGAACGCACGGTAACTGAGAATTTGAACTGAGCCAAGTCTGCAGTTTCTTTTTCTCCAATTTTGGCAAAAGGTCAAACGACTGTGGACATCCCCGGTAGCAGCCGCAGAAATCTCACCCTAGAAACCTTTCACACTCCTCCCCAACGAAAAGATCTCTATTAGTGCACCCCCAACCCGGCGCGGCACAGCGAGGTTCCCCCGCAGGTCATTTGCAGTGCCGTGATATGCAGCATCACGGAGGCATAATTTCTGGAGGCACAACATCCCAGCCCAGCAGGCACAAGTTTGATTGATCGTGCGATGCAAGCTGCACGATAGCACATCGGGGGAGGGCGATCGGGTCGGACCGATCGGATGGAATCCTCCGGCCCGCGGCCAGCTGATGGGAAGGGCCCAGAACACAGGGCCCGAAACCTGAACCGCCCATTAGCGTGGGGTGGCCTATGGGGCGATGGAACGGTGCGCCGTTTTCACAGTGCGTCGAGTCGAGCAGCGAGATAAAAAAAACCGCGCTCTTAATCGTCGGCCGATCGGCAATCAATGGTAAATGAAATGAAACAGTATCGGAAAAAAACCAGGCAACTCCTTTCGCACATTCGCTTTGATCTCCGCGGGCAACCATTTTTGGGGCCCGGAGCACTCACCCGCGGGCGTTCTTGTGAGCGGGTGGGTAACTGTTATGCTACTGCCGAAAGTTTTGATTCGTTTTTTTGTGCTGTTGCTGCTCATGCGAGCAACCATGTAAACCGATACGTGAGCAGAGCGTGTGAGCAGCAGCAGCAGCAGCAACAGCGAACGAACAGCAAACGGGCGGGCTGGCAGGCTGGAGCGGTACACGCGCAGGCCAGGTTCACATTCTTGCGGCTATTTCCCTTCGGGCTAATTATAGCCACGCTCATTTATCCGTGGCTGTATAAGGGAAGAGCATCATCCGTGTGCTACCGAAACCGAAGGGGGTGCACCGCGAGTGGTTGATCAATCGTTGCCAGAAGAAGTAGTTGATTCAATTCCTCCCCAGCGGGTGGGGGAGAGCAGCAACCGCTGGCTCGGTGTGATTGATTTGTTCCGATCGTAATGGAGCAATTCGTAGCAAAAGGAGAAGATTTGTGGAATATTTTTTCAAAATTATTTATAAATTGATATTCTGGCTTACAAGGAATAGAAAAATATAACGTCAAAGGTAAACTAAGACCTCTGCGTCAACTAAAAAGCCGCCTCGAGTTCATTACTTCAAAAGAATCATAGAGAATAACATGGAAAAGTGATGAATTCTAAAACAAAACATAGTTCCTTCATCAACTCACGTACAGAAAAGGTTCTATGGTGCATCCCATACATCTTGTTAGGGACTCAGCGTGCATTCAGCCTCTGCTTTGCACAAATATTTGTTTCAATACGGCCAAGCCTTCGGTACCGGCTCGACAAACAATGGAGAAAGTTCAGAAGACACTCCGGATACATCGAAAGAATCTCCACCGTAAACCTTCATGTTGTTATAATGAGTATTTATTCATTTACGTATTAGTATTAGTCTTCGGTCAGAGAAGAACATACAATATTCTTATGCTACTAAATTATCCTATTATTATTTAATATCATAATCCTAGTCCTAAGGAAACGCTAAACACCTTTTATGTAAAGAGATAAAAAATGAAAAATGAAAAAAACACTATTAAAACAATGGCAGAGGATCGAATTGAGATAAGAGAGAGATATTATTGAAGAAATAGACCAACTACAAGAAAAGTACATGACACAACAAAAAGAGATAAAATCAAATGAACAAATAATGTATGGTAAAGGGAAAGCGCCAGCGACACACACCAACAACCGGCGCATCATAATGCACCGTGACTGTCACGTATTCATCATTCGAGATCGTCCACGATCGCGATGCTTTTACGCTATCGCGCAACACTTCCATGCCGCCGCGCTGTCTCGCCGCACAATGCCTAGAGGGAGACCGGCGTTATTGGCCTGCGGAGCGGCTCGCGGAAAAACTTCAAACACCGCTCAAGGTTTTCTCAGTCGTGCGCGATTGTTGCGCTAGAAGGAGAAGCAAAAACGCACCACTGCAGTGCACGGTGCGATGGGAAATGGGAGAGGAAAAGCTCGGCATAATGCCGGCATTCTGCGTACGTGATGAACATAGATCAGAAACGTGTCAACTTTTACCTCTCACAACGGCCACGTCTCGGTGGTGACGACCCTGGAGCAGCGTTTTTTTCTGTTGTCAAACGACTAGTGGCAACGGAAGATGCACAATGCACCATCACCCGGCTGAAGTTTTTGGTTTCACTTTCGCTGCTCTCGAGCTCATCTTTCCAGTCCAGGGGTGATAACGGAGAAGTGCATCATTAGGTTGCTGCCCGACAGGTGAGGCAGGAATGTAAAACGAAAGTGAGTGCCGCCGGTGACAGCGTGGCTAGCCTGCCGGTGAGGGAGTGTTGTAATTGAGCAGGATGCATTGTTGCATCCGCATCTGCGAAAGTGCAACCGGCTTCGAAAAGTGACGGTAGAAACATATGTTTTATCTGATATTTTAGGAAGAAAGCAAGATATTGTTGTGATGCCTGCTGGTGACGATATAAATCTGTTGACAATTTCATATACTTTTCTTGGAAAATGGTGGCCTTTGGCGTGAAGTATTGGAAGACATACACATACAAAAAAGTCGATAATGAAAATCAAAATTCTCCAAAATCTAGTCATTTTCGCGTCATGGTATAGAGCAAAGTTATATTAGAATGAACTTTGGACAGTTTCCTATCAAAGCCCAAATATATTTTCGACTATGAAGAAAACAATAAAGGTTGTTTAGTAAAATACTTCAACTTTGGACAGTTTCCTATCAAAGCCCAAATATATTTTCGACTATGAAGAAAACAATAAAGGTTGTTTAGTAAAATACTTCGCTCATATTAAGACATTCCGTGAAAAGCTCCAATTATAATGCATGCATCAGGGTCGCGTCAACTTTGCCGTTGAGCCCTACTAACCTAGCTCTATTGGAAACACGAGCCGCCAACAGGTCCATTGCCTCAATTGACCCACAGGTCGACGGATAGACTCGCCGGTTTCCTACCGTCCCAAACTACTGTTCACATCTCTAAATCAAAACTAAGCTACAAAGACAGAACGAGAGAGAGAGAAAACAAAATCCACCCCAAAAGCATTACCATCCGTTTAGCATACATTTTACTGCTCCATAAATATTTCATCGCACTCCATTGAAACCGTTTTCGCGGTCATTGCTGCGCTTTCTGCGCGGAAGGACCGCCACAGCCGTAGCCTAGACCCCAAAAAAGGGGACAATATTTTTGCCCCCTTCTCGGCGCTCTAGCGTGCGCGGTCGTGGTCAGTTCAACGAGCCTAGCCCCGCACAACGCGCCCCATACAATATGTTTCCCTTTCGACGTGCGCCGCCGTCTTTCGCTTTCCTAAGCCTACTTTTGCGAGCACTAAGCGAGTGAGCGAAGGAGAGGGCTTCGGGTTGGGTTGATTTACGACTCAAAGGACACCCTCCCACCACGGGACGCCCCGTGGGTTGCAATCGGGGACCGTTCCACTTCCGAAAACCGATCCTGGATCCGCAGCAGCCGATCGCAATCGCGCCACCAACACAATCTGGCACGATCGCTGTCGCGCGGAATAATGGTGCCCTGATCGGTTCCGATAGGTCTCCCTGGTCTGCTTGGCGCGGTATCGACACACGGATCGCTCTCGGCCGGTTCGCTACTGCTCCATTACCGAGTGCCCTGCACGGTTGATGATTCTTTTATGTAAATTTGTTCCGAGCCGGGAACAAACGGTCGCATAGAACCGGTGCGTTTGCGAAACATCCCTCGCCGCAATGGGATGCCGGAAAATGCGCTCGCTTTCGTTTGGCAAACGACCGGCGCAGAGCGAACAGAGCGCTGGACAGAGATTTATGCACTCGAACAATGCGTGCATGCGTTTAATATATTCACCAGTTTTCTCTAACCGGCCGCAAGGATGTCCATTGAAATGGGGGAGAACTCCGCCGTGCTTGCAAGCGGTAGTCAATATATCTAAGGCAGTCATTGCCCGTGTCAGGGAATGTCTCGTTCTCATACATTTCACATCAATCGATGACGATGTTTTCACGATCGTGTAATGAATGCAATAGATGATTTCTGATTTTTTTATATCTCAGTATAAACAACTCAAATAACTCACCGATCCAAATATAAATAATTAAAAATCCAAAACGATTTCCAACATTCACCATTATTTATCGGAGCAATTCAAATCCATCATCTTCCTAACCCAAACAAAGGAAGACACCCACAGCTGGACCGTTCCCACCCCCTCCCAAGCGGTAAACTCCGCTTAACAAGCGCAGTTTATCATTTATTCTGCTCTATCGAACGATAGTAAAAGTTTTACGGCAGCCAATTTGAGCGAAGCGGCAGGAATTAGAAAGCGTGAAATGGATCATTTCTCTTTCCGGCTGAATTCACCCGAAACGGTTCTTTCGGATCATTCGGCGTTTTGTTTCCTAATCGCGCCCGTCAGAAGCGGCTAGTACGTTGTTTGGGGTTTCGGGATTATTTGTTGTTTCAGTAATTAAAAATAGTTTTGATTTAGTATAACTATAAATTTTAGTTTTCAGAATCGATTGGTCTTGAAAATAGGTGCTTTGTAAAAAAACGAATGGCTTAATAGAGTTTTTTTTTCAAACTTTCATCCAGGTGAGAAATTTAATGAACGATATCACGAAACCCGGGCGTGAACACGGAGAGGGCCGTGGCCGTGGTTGCTGGAACGAATAAATCAATAACTGGCCCGAGAACTGGTTGTGATTATTTTGAATTTTGTCATCCTGGTGTGAACCTCCGATCAACATATTTCATGGCGGGTAAGTCAGTGAGCGCTTAACGCGTTAAGCGTTGTCTTTGCCAGCTTAATTGATGGCGAGAAATGGCTTGAAATGACAAACTGCGTACGGTGTAATCACGCATGGAAATCGGTCGATCGGAGCCGTTTTCGATGCTCCCATTAAAGTACGCTTAATATCGTAATGAATATCGCTCGAGATCACTCAAGACAACGACTTCCTCTTTACCACCCAGCGCATTCGTTACGAGTCATCCATTTGCTAACAAAGTAATATCGATAACTACTCATTAGCGACAGCTTGAACTGCTTTTTTTCTCCCCCCAATCAATCAAGGTCAGTAAATATGTCATCAAGTGTAAATCCTGTTTCCTGACCACGACCTGCGCGTTGCGGTGCAAACGAATGACTGGCCACCACAAAAAAAGACACTGTTCAACCCATATCTGCTCTTCAAAATAGCGCTTCCCCGGCCGTAAAACAAAACCTGTCGAGCGATGGTTTGGGTTTCCTGTTCAACATGCTCATTACGACCGACGGCCACGAAACGCAAACCGCCCATCCTGCCGCCTGCTTATCACAGAATGCACCTAGTTAATCACTCAATTATCTCAACGCAGGGAATCCGCTCAGAACAGCCCGACCCGAGAAGTGACCACGCTTCTCCGCAACGCGTTGCCATTTTTTTCAACGTTTTTTTTGCATAACTATGACGACGCCCGTTCCGTTGCACATCTCCACACATCGCTCTTTATCACTGAAATTGAAGCACCCCACAGATCGGATCGGGAGAGTTTTTATTTACATGTTTTTCCTGCTTCTCCGGTCTCGAGCAGCGCTGATAACAAGACCTGCAGGTATCTAATTAGCCGGCTCAACGGCGCCCACTTCAGGCTGGACGTAGCTCGAATCGCTCGGTTCGATTAAATGATCCGTCTGCTGCCGTGATGGTCGCCCTCTGCGTACAAAAACAAAGGCATACCAACGACGGTGCCGATGACCGGTGCGGTGACAAGTTAAGTCGGGCCAGCTTTACACTGTGTTCCGTCTTCGGCTACAAACTGCCACAGAGTTACAACGTTTGATTATAGGTATTGAGCAATCCACAACGGCCGGCCGCACATGCAACTTGGGCCTTGGGTGTGCTGAAATGTATTCCCAAGCATAATTAATGAAAACAGCACAAAAAAAGCGCAATGCGGAAGGAGGAGCTTCCTTGAGTGTGTGGTTTTTTTTATTTGGATTTATAATAACGTATTGTCAACCGTGTCTGGAGGGCGCAACGAATAACAATCGTGTGATCAAATTATCACACATTCTCTTGGTAGACATTTCACAGCTATAATGTCAACAGACACATGAAAATAACAGGACGTAGGGAAGACTGCCTGTTTTTTGCATCAGTAATTAAAAATAGTTTTGATTTAGTATAACTATAAATTTTAGTTTTCAGAATCGATTGGTCTTGAAAATAGGTGCTTTGTAAAAAAACGAATGGCTTAATAGAGTTTTTTTTTCAAACTTTCATCCAGGTGAGAAATTTAATGTCTCATTTGATCTTTCTTGAAAAATTGCTATGAATACCCAAACGAACAATTCTTTTGTATGGTATCTCCCTTTCCTAAACAAAAACTCGATAACCTCGAGAAACAATAGCCCTATTGGACGTTCTGAAGAAAGTTATAACTGTATCGAAAGCCTCATGTATTAATCGCGGCATACGTGCGCCGCGGCCAAAAACCGTGTGGCCAACACTTCCGCGCGGGATTTGTTTTTCTCACGTCTCCGGAGCCGGAGCGGACAGGAAAGGTGGACCATAAAGATAAACGAACGAGACCACTAAGTGCAGCAAACTCCATGCGGGAGACTTTCTGGAGCACGGGAAAAACCAATTCCCGCCGTACGAAAACGGACCACAAAATGGGCTCGAAATAAGGTCTGTTCTCGGTGGGTATTGTTTGCCCGCGTTACGATCGATTCCCTCCTCCTGCTCGGGCCCCCTCTTTTACGATTTGACATGACCACGGTTCGTGATGATGCACGGTAGCCGTTAACTACCCCCGCTCAGGTGGAGCGGCTCGATAGCTCGGTCGCTTCGATAGAATTCAATTTCTATCGATAATAGATGATGCAGGTCCATGCGAGCCCGCGCGATTAATCGAAGGCACGCTCACGGGCGGCATGCCGAATTTCATGCCCGGTAGCAGCGGGCCTGTTGATACCGCGACAGTTGAACAATAAATTAGCTGCACCTCGGCGCGAGCTGCAGGTGAACTTTGCATAGCATCCAGACACGGCTACAATGGCGCCGAGCGCGCGCCCCATGCTGGGCGTGTAGTCACGATATCACGAAACCCGGGCGTGAACACGGAGAGGGCCGTGGCCGTGGTTGCTGGAACGAATAAATCAATAACTGGCCCGAGAACTGGTTGTGATTATTTTGAATTTTGTCATCCTGGTGTGAACCTCCGATCAACATATTTCATGCCGGGTAAGTCAGTGAGCGCTTAACGCGTTAAGCGTTGTCTTTGCCAGCTTAATTGATGGCGAGAAATGGCTTGAAATGACAAACTGCGTACGGTGTAATCACGCATGGAAATCGGTCGATCTGAGCCGTTTTCGATGCTCCCATTAAAGTACGCTTAATATCGTAATGAATATCGCTCGAGATCACTCAAGACAACGACTTCCTCTTTACCACCCAGCGCATTCGTTACGAGTCATCCATTTGCTAACAAAGTAATATCGATAACTACTCATTAGCGACAGCTTGAACTGCTTTTTTTCTCCCCCCAATCAATCAAGGTCAGTAAATATGTCATCAAGTGTAAATCCTGTTTCCTGACCACGACCTGCGCGTTGCGGTGCAAACGAATGACTGGCCACCACAAAAAAAGACACTGTTCAACCCATATCTGCTCTTCAAAATAGCGCTTCCCCGGCCGTAAAACAAAACCTGTCGAGCGATGGTTTGGGTTTCCTGTTCAACATGCTCATTACGACCGACGGCCACGAAACGCAAACCGCCCATCCTGCCGCCTGCTTATCACAGAATGCACCCAGTTAATCACTCAATTATCTCAACGCAGGGAATCCGCTCAGAACAGCCCGACCCGAGAAGTGACCACGCTTCTCCGCAACGCGTTGCCATTTTTTTCAACGTTTTTTTTGCATAACTATGACGACGCCCGTTCCGTTGCACATCTCCACACATCGCTCTTTATCACTGAAATTGAAGCACCCCACAGATCGGATCGGGAGAGTTTTTATTTACATGTTTTTCCTGCTTCTCCGGTCTCGAGCAGCGCTGATAACAAGACCTGCAGGTATCTAATTAGCCGGCTCAACGGCGCCCACTTCAGGCTGGACGTAGCTCGAATCGCTCGGTTCGATTAAATGATCCGTCTGCTGCCGTGATGGTCGCCCTCTGCGTACAAAAACAAAGGCATACCAACGACGGTGCCGATGACCAGTGCGGTGACAAGTTAAGTCGGGCCAGCTTTACACTGTGTTCCGTCTTCGGCTACAAACTGCCACAGAGTTACAACGTTTGATTATAGGTATTGAGCAATCCACAACGGCCGGCCGCACATGCAACTTGGGCCTTGGGTGTGCTGAAATGTATTCCCAAGCATAATTAATGAAAACAGCACAAAAAAAGCGCAATGCGGAAGGAGGAGCTTCCTTGAGTGTGTGGTTTTTTTTATTTGGATTTATAATAACGTATTGTCAACCGTGTCTGGAGGGCGCAACGAATAACAATCGTGTGATCAAATTATCACACATTCTCTTGGTAGACATTTCACAGCTATAATGTCAACAGACACATGAAAATAACAGGACGTAGGGAAGACTGCCTGTTTTTTGCATGAGGCAAAGGTCCAAAACGGTACTGGCGGATGGCAATGGACTTTTAATGATACGCACGACACCAGCACACAATAGAATGACTGTGAGATGTCTTTGGAAAAAGCAGTCTTTGGATTACACTTGCAAGCTCAGGAAGTTATTTTGTTTACATTTAATCTCTTCAAAAATGTTGTCGTTATTGAGTCTGCAAGCAACTTTCCAGAATTTACACAATGTACATGGAGATTCTGACAAATTTCGGGCTGGAAAGCCAGATATCATGTGTCATATTGAAACCTTGGATATCTGGAAGAATTAGTCGATTTATTGGTGCTTGTCTATCTTCTTCAAGCTTCAATAGCAGTGTTTTGTTCACAATTGTGACAATAATGCATAACTTGACTGAAAGTCCTTCTAAGTCGGATCATTTTCTGCTGAATATAAATGACACAAATTATCTTATTGATTCGACAAGTCGTGAGTCGCTCAAAATGTCTTGCAATGGAGTGATTTTAGCGTTCAAATTTCTGCAAATACAAAATCGAGAGAGTTTCGTAAGCTATGAACTTCTTACGGATGGTCAAACCATTGTTGTAATTGATCACATGTAATCACATGTAACACATGTTGGTATTTGGGCCTTTGAGTTCGATAGTTAGACCAAACATTTGACACCAAGACGAAAATTATATTTGGAATTTATGAATCTTTGGAAAGATGAAAAAATCCACCGAATACTGATTAGATGATCCAATAAAACAGACCACAAACAAAAGAGAACAGATCACATTGCATTCCAATTTCAATCAAACAATATAATTTCGATAAAATAAGATGAGAAGTAAACCAAAGTACACGTCAATCATTTGCCAAAAGATACAAACAGAAATAGGATGATAATGCATCAATGCTCTATTTACAGCACATGGCCGAGACACTAATAAACGAAATTGGTGAGCAATAAACACCGCATCGGGCGAGGTCTTCCCGTGCCAATTACAACGCAACCGCGCAACCCAGTCGCAGTGGCAGTGGAACGTACGATCGAGGGGAGGCCCTGTTTACCGCGGGGTCATCGTCATCGAGCCAGCGGCCGGCGCGGGCGCGCGCACACACAGCCGAATGACAGCAAATCAGGAGCAACACGGAATATCGGTCGAAATTATTATGTGGTAATCGGCCGAAAATTACATCACCCCGAAAATTGCACCGGGCGCACAGAATGGTGACCGCAATCCGGCGCTAGACACATTTCTGACACCGCATCCGTCCGGCCGGTCGGGCGTTCGCGTGCGTGCTCCACCGAAACGCATGGCAAACGCACTCACACAGCAAACCTTTGCAGCCCGTACAGATCACCATCTTCCATCTGTTTTTCACCACCACCTCACGGAGCTGCCTACCACGGAGACGGGAAGGGGGAGGTGGGACCAGGGCGTTCTCTTCCCCCATCTGCCACCCGTACCGACACACCAACGGTGTAGCTACACATGTTAGATTAGATAAATCAACAGCCGTAACTGGCGAGAATGCGAAAGGGGTGGAATAATTTCGCACATCGCGATCATCAACTCCAGCCGGGAGGGATGGCTGGATGCGATGCCCCGGGAACCTCGGTGGTCTTTTGGGCCTAAAACCATCGGGAGTAACTTACGCAACGCATCGCGGCAAGCGAACCGCCTGCAACACGATCGCGCGCGAGTCATTGCGCAAGGGTCCGCACTCTCCAGGCGCGCGGCATTATAGGTCACCGCGTACGCACCGCAAAGACGCCGGAGTTCCGTGCTGATTCTCCCGAACTGCCCGCAGGGAATTCCCGGCCGTCCGGGCCAGCCGGCCGACGACTGTTCCGAGGCAAAACGAACCGGAAAAACGAACAACCCCTTGGCGAAAAAAAAACACATTCGCCACCGGCCAATGGCCTTTGGCAGGTGGAATGCACGGAAGTGGAGCAACTGCGGACTCGGTACGGTTTTGCCGCGATTCTCACCCGCAGACTGATTTATCTTGCACATCTCGTGCCAAGCGGGAGAAAGCACAAACGAGGCAAAAAAAAAAACAAATTTAACACTCAGATTAATATAAGTCGCGGGAAATAAGAAAAAAGCATACGAGCGTCCTGGCCTAACTAGCGCTGGCGCAATCATGGCAGGAGAAGATACGGAGAGGGACATAGAGAAGAGAAAAAAATCTCGATGCACCCTTTGCCGGAACCGGAATGGTTAGCGCATCGGAACGCCAACACCCGGTCCCGCGATACAGTCTTGCTAAATTAAATAAAATTACACCACCCTTAAACCAGGGGATGGACGACCTGCATACACCGCTCCAAACCGCCGAGTCGCTGGCGGTTGCACGTGCGGTTCGATGACAGAACTGTGTGTTCCAATTATTTCTTCATTTGCATCTAATTGTCCCGGTGCGGCAGATACGCATCGCCACCTTGGATGCGGCTGCAGACTCCAGCAAGCCGGTTTAACAGCGGCGGTCGCGACGAGAAATAGATTGCGTAATAAAAAGGATACGGAAAGGCGATTAAGTTTTATCGGGCAAACTCTTAACGAGTTTGTTGTGTTCTTGTAAGATTCATTACTCGTCAAACCAAACAACGCTTCTAAGGCCAACGTCTTGGGGGCTTAAGATCGCTTGGAAGTGTTCAAAAGATTTTAAAATTATTATTTGGTCCTTCGAACCGGATGAGATGCAAAATTCAACTCATATAAACAAGCTCAACACACAACGTCCCGTGTTCCGTACTCGTCATCACCGTACATCTGTACTTCAACTATAATCCCCAGCAAATGATGCGTTTCAAATCGCATTGGCAATTTGCTCTCCACGGCATAAAGATACGGGTTGATTGAATCGCACTTTAATAATTAAGACGCGTCGTCCCCCTCCAAGTACCCGGCTGCGATAGTTAACATTCGGTATCTAAACCCCGCCATTTGATATCCAAACACTCATAACCGTCCTCCACCCGGAGTGATCCCGGACCAGTGGGATCGTGTGATCTGGCT
>KZ072588.1:9164-19938 GCA_002091845.1 Anopheles cracens
AGGAAGAATTGACCACCGTGACCAATAAAAAGGCCGTCTTCCGATACCGATACCGTACCGATACCGATACTGGAAAAACGGCATCCGGCAAGCATTTAAAACGCTTTGTACATGATAGCGAAATTGAAAAACAAAATTATCCATCAAAAACTCAAAGCTATTGTTCACAATGCTGCATGCATTTTCAGTTTAAAATTTCTAGATTTTTTTTTTATTTATGGCTATCTACTCAATGAAATGTTTCATTGAAAATTTTGCGTTGAATGCGTATTTTTGTATTAAACGTTCGCTAAAGAACTCTCCAATATCTTTTTTGTGTAAAGTGTAAATGATCAATAGCGTATAAATATATGTGATAAAGCAAACTACCTGCAACAATTTACATTTCAAAAAATTTATAAGAATATTCTAATAAATAAAGAAAACTAACGTGTATTCTACACATCATAACGAATTCAAAGCATTTGAAATTTGTAAAAGCAAACCATTGAAAGTGCATATACATTGAAAGCATAACAAGCTTTCAGAACTTGTTTTTCCAACGCAATTTAGCTGATGTTTGCGTTTGATGAAACGACAGTTCGCAACATGAACCATTTATCACTTTAAAGAAACATTGCGCATGTTTGCTTTCCATCGGAACTAATCCGTCGATTTGAAACGAAGTAAACATAAAAGTTAACACCCGCGCACAGCGCGTTTCGATTGGTTCTGCTGTTCAATTCAATTTCCCATCGAGTCACACGAGGCGAACGAACGAAACTGCTGCACGCAAAACAAAACCGTCCATTGTGAAAACACACTTACACACAAACAGAGCGCCGCACTCCTGCACGCGGCACAAAAACGCACAAAACATTTAAACGAACACCCACCGGGGTTCTGTAAGCGCACGCTCCGCGGTTGGGTGGGATGGGATGCTCCCGGTCCCATCCCGGTGGCGGCATTATTCAGCGGAGAATTTATGGCCACTGCATTGCAAAACCACCAACGCCAACACCCCCCCTCACCCTCACGCGTTCGGCGACCGCCGCTTAGCTTTGCACCGAGCTTTCCCAGCGCCCGGCTAGCATTTTAGTCAGTCTGCTAGTCTGTCACCCCGGGGCGAAGTCCAGTCCATCATCGACAGACGGCAGGCGGGTCGTTCAATTACGCATATCATCAATTTCCCGCCCGGCCTCCGCTGGGCGCAGATTTTTCCAGACTCACTCGATTTTCCTCCAATAAGTACGAATCGACAGAACGAGCGAGAGAAAGGAGAAGAATGGAAGTAGAACTAGAGGAAGGTAGAAAGCAGGGCAGGACAAAAAAAATATACACACACAAATTGCCATTAAAATGCATTCACTTTTCCTTTCCCGCTGGGCCGGTCCCGGCAGTCCAGTGGGACGAATGGTAGAGCAGGCCGGAGGAAAAAAACCTCAATGTGAGCTTCCGCTGTGCAACTACGCCACCACCATTGTGCGCGGGATTGTGTGGGGGGGTTTGCAGCATCGGCAACGGCAGATCGGCAAATTTGCATCGCACAAAGCTGTAATTACAACTCCACCCGAGGGTACGGGGAGCATCAGAGTGGTGGGTTGTCAACAAAACAAAAAAACGTAGAGCCCGATTTCAATTGGTTCGGCTCTTTTTCTGTCGCTCTGTGACGCGGCAAACAAAAAAAAATCACACAATAATCGCTGCGATGGCATGTTTGTACGGGAGGGATTTTAGTTATTTCCACCCCATGCATTTCCACCCCGTGTATTATTTGCATATTTGTAAAATGAAAATTGATCACCACAGCTTCCACGGGGAGCTGCAGCAGGAGGTGCCTAGGGAAAAGTAATTTTTTTTTATTTTCATCTCACAGTGTTTCGATTTTTATGACAAACATAATTTCTTCCTTTTTGAGGAAAGTGAAACAAAAATCCAATCGCAGTATCCCAGCGTGCGCACCTTGTCAGCTATTCTCAAGCAACGTCAAAGACGCCTCCTTCAGCGAAATGTAAACCGACACATGAAAATGCACCCCTACACAACCACCCCCATTAGTGCGTCTATCATCACCGACAATCGGACATTAGTGGCACAAAATGTTCGGTGCAGGTTTTTTGTTCGCTCTGCTCGCCGGTTTTTGTGTGTGTATGAGTGTGTGTGTGCTTTTGCGCTGCACCGTTGTCAGCCCCTTTGTAATGCACATGGGTGTGCGCATAAATGCACCACGATTCGTAAACGCAACACGCGCTAAGTGGGTGGGGGTTGGTGTTGCCGGTGGAAAAAATAACGATAATAACGATTTTCACAAACTGTTGCAGGGAAATCGCTTTAATTATATACGACTCGCGTGATTGGATTTCATAATTTAATTGAAGCCTTCTGGAGTCGGTGCAAGGAACGGGCGGCCAGGAAACGCCAGGACCCGGGTGTTCCAGTGTCACGGTCTGGGTGCCGCATTCGCATGGTAATGTACGGAGGGTCAAGAGTGGCGCAGTAGCTTCGAAGGCACCACCAACAAGTAGTCGATGCATTGCCGGAAGTTTTCCGTACACTCCGTACGACACGGGTCTTTAGTAGGCTTTCATTATGCATTCTTCACGAAACACTCCGATTCTGCACACACTGCCTCACATTTACACGGGTTGGAAAAGGTAGATATAGGTAAATTCTCTTCTCTAGGGAAATTTATTTTTTCACTCAAATCGATAGTTCGCAATATCCCAAAGTTTTGAATTGTTGATTAATAGAAAGATTCAAATGGTAGTGTTTTGAGCCAATTATTATCATGTTGCAACATATTAGAACCAATGAGTGCTTCTAAATCAAAACAAAATTATTATGAAAACCGAAGCCCAACAACAAAAGAAAGAATTTACTCATGGTATCGGAATTTATAATTCATTGCACTTGTTGGGGAGCATCAGAGTGGTGGGTTGTCAACAAAACAAAAAAACGTAGAGCCCGATTTCAATTGGTTCGGCTCTTTTTCTGTCGCTCTGTGACGCGGCAAACAAAAAAAAATCACACAATAATCGCTGCGATGGCATGTTTGTACGGGAGGGATTTTAGTTATTTCCACCCCATGCATTTCCACCCCGTGTATTATTTGCATATTTGTAAAATGAAAATTGATCACCACAGCTTCCACGGGGAGCTGCAGCAGCAACATGAACCATTTATCACTTTAAAGAAACATTGCGCATGTTTGCTTTCCATCGGAACTAATCCGTCGATTTGAAACGAAGTAAACATAAAAGTTAACACCCGCGCACAGCGCGTTTCGATTGGTTCTGCTGTTCAATTCAATTTCCCATCGAGTCACACGAGGCGAACGAACGAAACTGCTGCACGCAAAACAAAACCGTCCATTGTGAAAACACACTTACACACAAACAGAGCGCCGCACTCCTGCACGCGGCACAAAAACGCACAAAACATTTAAACGAACACCCACCGGGGTTCTGTAAGCGCACGCTCCGCGGTTGGGTGGGATGGGATGCTCCCGGTCCCATCCCGGTGGCGGCATTATTCAGCGGAGAATTTATGGCCACTGCATTGCAAAACCACCAACGCCAACACCCCCCCTCACCCTCACGCGTTCGGCGACCGCCGCTTAGCTTTGCACCGAGCTTTCCCAGCGCCCGGCTAGCATTTTAGTCAGTCTGCTAGTCTGTCACCCCGGGGCGAAGTCCAGTCCATCATCGACAGACGGCAGGCGGGTCGTTCAATTACGCATATCATCAATTTCCCGCCCGGCCTCCGCTGGGCGCAGATTTTTCCAGACTCACTCGATTTTCCTCCAATAAGTACGAATCGACAGAACGAGCGAGAGAAAGGAGAAGAATGGAAGTAGAAGTAGAGGAAGGTAGAAAGCAGGGCAGGACAAAAAAAATATACACACACAAATTGCCATTAAAATGCATTCACTTTTCCTTTCCCGCTGGGCCGGTCCCGGCAGTCCAGTGGGACGAATGGTAGAGCAGGCCGGAGGAAAAAAACCTCAATGTGAGCTTCCGCTGTGCAACTACGCCACCACCATTGTGCGCGGGATTGTGTGGTTTTTCTCTTTATTTAGAATTAAGAAACATGGTCAAAAATTTCTAATACAATTTGTGACCAACTTCGTGCAAGGTTAACCTGCACGTTACGGTGCGAACTGTTTCACTAGTTTTCACCCATTTTCACTTCCTGGCCCTAACGCCGCTAGTGGCCCCTTGCATGAATCCACCTCCAAGACGAGACGCCCACCGCCCCCTCAACATCGGCGGTAGAAACTGCCCTGCTCCGGATCTTTGCATACGGCGTGCAATAATTATTCATTGACATTGTAGCATAAATCTGCACCTAAAGTCTGTAATTTAAATTCGTCGCTCCCTGGGCGCCGCGCCGTAGCCGATATCGTGTTCACGCTCACCTACGTGTTACCTACGTGTCTTGCGATCGGTTCGGTTCAGTTTTGGCTTCATTTGTGACAGGAAGCATGGGAGGCGCGGGATGTGGTGGATGGAAAACGGACGGAAAACTTTTTGCCCAGCGCGGCAACCACACGGGGTGCACACGGGGCAGGGACGGTGACCTCGGTCCGTGTTGCTTCGGTCTTAGCCCTTCACTTCCGTCAGTCCGAAGCCCGGTGCTGAAGAGGAAATCTGCTGCGGAGGAATGGGCCGGAGCGAGCGTGCACGCGCGCGCGCGCAAAGGGCACGTTTGTTCGAATGTGGCGAGAAAATTATTATGTTTCGCGTCGAATCTTATGGAGTGAAAATTCACAACCAACCAACAAGAAACTAATATAGCTAATATGTCTCTCAAAAATAACTCTTGGAAAAAAATGGTATGATTTAAACAAATAATATGTTTAAACTGAGCTTTATTATCAATAAAAACATTTTTTTTTGCAATTTTAAAACATCGTTATATAATTGTGCAGTTTAGAATTAAGAAACATGGTCAAAAATTTCTAATACAATTTGTGACCAACTTCGTGCAAGGTTAACCTGCACGTTACGGTGCGGACTGTTTCACTAGTTTTCTCCCATTTTCACTTCCTGGCCCTAACGCCGCTAGTGGCCCCTTGCATGAATCCACCTCCAAGACGAGACGCCCACCTCCCCCTCAACATCGGCGGTAGAAACTGCCCTGCTCCGGAAAAAAAAATCAAACAATGATTTATAAAAGATAACGATAGAAGAAAGATTGTGCTGTTATCGAATTTCACAAATAAATTAAATTGTAAATGTTAAAAATTCAAAATTGTTCTATTCATATAATTGTTCAAGTTTTTTACCTTTTCTCCCTGTTGTGTCTATACTGTGTAGCTTATGCGATTTGATTTGCTTATGATAAGTTTTTATTTATATATTTATATTGCTACATTTATAGCTATAGGGGGGTCGGGCCATAGACTCAGACAGGAATAAGATTTTTTTGTAATAAACATTCTGTCAAATTTCTTAAGTATGCCATGCTTATTGGGATATTTAATTTTTTTTTTCGATTTTTACGACGCATTTGAAACGATTAACATCGCAAAAAATCAATTTTCAGGCAACTTTATGTATTTTTTATATATCTAGCATGTGTTGGATCAGCAATTACTATACATGACAAGGTTCAACAGGTTATGTTTTCAGCATTATGTCGAAACAAATGGAACCAACAAATTCTACAAAAAATACTAAAAATCCAAATACCCGAAATTCTCTATTATGTGCCTGAAAATTACATTAAACAAGTCATGATGCATTCAAAAAAATCATTCAAAAATATGCCTACATTATTCAGGATCGTTTGAAAGCTCCTGTACTTTTAGTTTAATTTTAAAATGATTATTTGTATAGAAAAAAAAAGAATTTTCGTAAGTGGGCGTATAGTTATGTTACAAAGAACGATTTTGAAGGTGGTGAAAACATAGTAATAGTGTGTGTAAAAATGTGGAAAATTCGTCACAGATGTGCTTTATTATTAACTACAACTTAGTAGTATACCATTTTCATCTAATTCTCCATATTTTCATTGTATTTTCAAAAACCAGATGGGCGTATAGTTATGTTACGGAGTGTATTAGTTTAAAATATTAATAAAAATATCAACAGCAGTTTAGCAGTATGGAGTATTGCAGCGTCCCAAGTTTTATATAGTAAATTAACAAATGTTGAAATAAGAAAACTCCACATTCAAAACTCTGGCATTAATTTACATAGAAATGGAGTGAAAATTCACAACCAACCAACAAGAAACTAATATAGCTAATATGTCTCTCAAAAATAACTCTTGGAAAAAAATGTTATGATTTAAACAAATAATATGTTTAAACTGAGCTTTATTATCAATAAAAACATTTTTTTTTGCAATTTTAAAACATCGTTATATAATTGTGCAGTTTAGAATTAAGAAACATGGTCAAAAATTTCTAATACAATTTGTGACCAACTTCGTGCAAGGTTAACCTGCACGTTACGGTGCGAACTGTTTCACTAGTTTTCACCCATTTTCACTTCCTGGCCCTAACGCCGCTAGTGGCCCCTTGCATGAATCCACCTCCAAGACGAGACGCCCACCTCCCCCTCAACATCGGCGGTAGAAACTGCCCTGCTCCGGATCTTTGCATACGGCGTGCAATAATTATTCATTGACATTGTAGCATAAATCTGCACCTAAAGTCTGTAATTTAAATTCGTCGCTCCCTGGGCGCCGCACCGTAGCCGATATCGTGTTCACGCTCACCTACGTGTTACCTACGTGTCTTGCGATCGGTTCGGTCCAAAGATTAAGGACTTATGATGTAAAAGAAAACAAATAAACAAAACTATGGTACATTTAAAGCGCATAACATAAAAAAAATCAAACAATGATTTATAAAAGATAACGATAGAAGAAAGATTGTGCTGTTATCGAATTTCACAAATAAATTAAATTGTAAATGTTAAAAATTCAAAATTGTTAGCGAGCGTGCACGCGCGCGCGCGCAAAGGGCACGTTTGTTCGAATGTGGCGAGAAAATTATTATGTTTCGCGTCGAATCTTACGAAATTATTCATATTGCACGCGGGCTCGCGGTTCGCGCGACGCATTTGCACGACCCTTCCCTTCCCTCTCCACCCCCTCCCACTCTCCCTCCCTCTCTCGTAACCGGTGCAGATGCATTCGCTGCAGTTGCATCCAATGAGCCACAACAACACCGTTTGCCTTTCAGCCTTTCGGCCACGGCACGCATGAAGAACGTGGCCACCGGGGCGGCTCGTTAGGGGTTGTGCATGAATGTGTTTTCTGTTCACATCAGACCGCTGCCAACCGGTGGCGGTGTGGCGTTTTCCGCTTGTCGCCCCCGGAGGCCATCCCGCGTGCCCGCTCTGGACCTGATCAGGGTAGTGAGGTTGAATCATAGTAATTTCGGATTGGGTTTTTCTCATAAGTTGCAGAAGTAATTTCGTGGTTTTTGTGTGATTGGATCGAAATTTCATTACACTCGAGCGCACTCGAATGCAAAATGACGATAAAGTGCCATTAATAATGTAATAAAATTTTACGAGCCCAATCTCCGCACACGGCCCATCAGGCCAGCCGGCTGGGAAGGGTTTCTTCCTCTGTGGCTTCCTCCTTCTCGGCAGGCAGAAATAAAAAGTTCATATTCTCGGCGAGAGCCTAGCGCCGACGAGCGAATTGGTCGGGCTTTCCATCCCCAATTTATCACCCATTGCGTAGCCGGTCCGACCAGCTCGGGGCCTTCTTATTTCACTTTTGAGTTATTGATTTTCGTGGTGGCCGAACCGTGGTGGGGTGGGCACCTCGCAGGCAACATTGTGTGCCGTATGATCGTTACAATTATGCTATGGGTGAAAAATGTTTCCGCAGTGGCCCAGGCTGACCAGGCCTGGCAAAAATTGATTACCGTTGGATTGAGCGGTTTGGGGGAAAAGGGGGTGCCAAGGACATGGGCTACATTTTTATGCTGCAGTTGTAATGTGGCTTACAGCAAAACAAAACAAAAAATGGCGACCGAATGTAAAATGCGGTTGTAATTTGTTCGGTTCGAATGTTGAGCGATGGAAATTTTATGCAGAAAAAGGAGATCGCGCTCGCATTACAACAAATTGCCCCGTCATATATCATAATAAACAATGTAGCATTCAAAATGGATGGATGGATGAAAAATGGATTATTTTATATAGTTACGCATGGTTACTACCATTTGAGAACAAGCCAACTATGCAACAATTGAACAAGATCAAATTCGGTTGCTTTTTAATAATCATAGCTTTAATGAGATAGTAAGTTCATATTATAATGCTCCAGGTTATGGAACTAATCTTATTAAATTACCTTATGCGCAATGTGTGAGATCATAAATGGTAGTCATCAACACACAGGTGGAAATCACCTTCAATTTAATTTATTCGTAGTTATTAAGCACAGCGAAGCCGACCCGGCATGATACCAAGGAAGCTGTAACATTATGCTAGCGGTATTTTACCGATAGAAAAAAAAGAAACACTTGCTCGCCTAACGAAAAGCCTATTAAAAATGAATGACAAACAGTCGCGAAGTGGTGTTAGCGCACAATTATGCGCAATGTGTGAGATCATAAATGGTAGTCATCAACACACAGGTGGAAATCACCTTCAATTTAATTTATTCGTAGTTTGCATTATATGACAAAGTTTGTCATAACATTATAACAGATAAACAAGTCATAACATATAAATAAACATAAACGAACGTTGCATTATTAAAACTCTGGAAACTTGATCGTCAGAAAAGTAGTATTAAACACTTTTTAAGCCGGTTAATCGATAAATGCATATAAATTAGCTTTTTTTTTAAATAAATAAAAGCCTTCATCATATGAGTTATATGGTCACTGGCACTATGCGTTGTTTATCTATAATCACGCCATGAGAGTTGTCTCGGTCGTAATTGTCTACCTAGAGGTAGAAAGCTAACTTTACTTAAAGTGTCAATAATTCCAGAAATGGTCTTAGGTGTTAGCATTCCTTTTGAGGAATTAGATGTTATAGTTTGTTAATTCAATTTGTTTGAAAATTAACAGTAGTTATAACGAATAAGAAGCGAATAATTAGAATCACTGGCATAATTAGGCTACATTTAGTTTATCGTCTAGAATAACCCTTTATCTCCAAGATACACCTAAACAAGAAACAAACAAACTGGTTTTTGGGGAAATACATGCTGATCGATAATAAGGATTAGTATTGGTAATAATGAGAAGTATCAAATGGTAACCGGAAAATTATTTTCAAGAAAGATATTTTATATATACTCAGTATACAAAAAATGTATGCTCAAAAATATACACTTTTTCCAATCTGTTCATGGATGATAGCAAGTATGTTTCATTTTTTATACATTATTGAACTTATGAGATGCTTTAATAATATTGCTTATTTAGGTGTAATGTCATTAAAAGTAAATAGTTTCACTGTGAAGCACTTGAAGCACTCGATAATTCAGTTTACTATGCTTGATATAGAGAATGATCTGGAATAACAATAAACGCTTTAACTACTGAAAAAATGTGTATGATTGTAATAGTACAATAACTAGCTGTATTCTTCGCGTACTCACTAACACATACATACACATATTCTACTAGGACCATAAAGCAAAACATATCATATGGTATATAACATATTGTTGATACATTATATGATACAAGCTGAAGTATATGTTTATATTGTTATAATCACACCACATATCTAATAGAACAATGAGCCACAAGACTCTTTTATAAGAACAAGTCTTGTTCCGGGTATCTGCAAGTCTTATTCTACATGCTCCGGAAAACCTTGTTACATTTTAACGCACTTCCGAGGCAAAGTGACTGGTAAACCTTCGTCCATTATGCTAATGGCGTTTCATTCTGAAGGCTTAAGCACAGCGAAGCCGACCCGGCATGATACCAAGGAAGCTGTAACATTATGCTAGCGGTATTTTACCGATAGAAAAAAAAGAAACACTTGCTCGCCTAACGAAAAGCCTATTAAAAATGAATGACAAACAGTCGCGAAGTGGTGTTAGCGCACAGAGACTCTTCATTAGGCCGATTTACTTGCGACGGGCGGAGTCAACCGCGCGGCTGGACGTCGCTATAGAACGTTCACAAGATAACTTATTTATGGAAAAGCCGAGCCGAACAGACTGGTACGCCGTGGAAGGTGAAGTTTTGCTAATCGATTCATGGTGGCACGGTTTGATAATTATTTCGGCGGCAGGTTGAAAAATAGCCCAAAACGGAGCCTCATTTTGCGCGGAACCACTGGCGCCAGCAGGGCAATAAATGCTAAACTTTAAATCCGATTTCGCTACGAATATTCCGCCGATGGCCCAATTTGTCGCTCCCAACAGGGGAAGGGAGAGGTTTCGTTTTCGAAGCCCGAAGGGCGCTGTTAATGCTCTCGCGTGCGTACTGGTGCGTAAGACCCGCCCGAGAGGTTTTACGTTATTAATCCCCAGCGGCCAGCGGCTTCCATGAGCCGGTCAGCCATTGGAAAAATCATCATTTCCGTATCGAATGCGCCATCCTATGTGAACTGCGGTAGGAGGTGGAAACATAAACCACATGAAGCACACTTGCAGCACCATGGCCAGCGAAAGGGAGCGGAAGGTCCTTTACCTTAAGCCGATTTGCGGATGATTAGCTGGAGTGCGTGTATCAATCGTACGCACTTCCTGTTCGGTTGTGGTTTGTTGCCGGTTTTGTGTGAGCGGATGATCGACGTTATTCGGCAGGTACGGATTTGGAGGTGAGTTTTGAGGCTTCCGAGACGGGCAGACT
>KZ072588.1:22423-32577 GCA_002091845.1 Anopheles cracens
TATTTCCCATCACTAGACAGGACCTCAAACTTTTCTTTCGTGTATATGTTTGATTGTTTTTGAGCAGCATGAGTGCAATGAATCGTCAGAATAGGAATAATTTATAAATAAAACTATGAAAATAGCTTCTCCAAACGGGTGAGCTGCTGGATATGTCATTGGCATGAGCGGAAATAGATGGCCCTGGGCCAGAATCGATCACCGCTCGAGGATGCGCACCGTCTGTGGGTTTTGCGACGTGAGCGGTTGCTACCGGCGGTAGATATTTTATTTTCTTTCGACATACACAGAACAAGCGAACTGCACTTGACGACATGAGGATTTCAAACCTTTCGAGGTTTTATAGTAAGAAATTGACGGTTCAATGCATGTTAGTAGTTATGTTTCGGTGAAGGAAAGTTTGTTTTATATTGCTGTGATTTGTGACTCATTCTTCCCTCACTTATGTTCTCGAATGTTTTCAATAAAATTGCCGTTTCAATTGTAGGTGAATGCATTATAATCATGCGGAGACAGACTATCCAAAATCATAAATAAGCTTTGTTTTTATAATGGTCCATAAAGGAGTCTGTTCTGTATATATTTGTGATTCTTGAGACAACAATATTTTAGTTTCTGTTATACCTGTTTAATAATATTAACATTCTGTGTTGAATGGATAATGATCAAGCAGTAAAAATATCCTCAATTAGGTTAACATTTCAAAAACATGTTCAAATACAGTGTCACAGCAACAGTTTTTATAAAGATGTGAGTTAATTTGCTATAAAACTTTATTTTCTAAATTGTGTTTTACGTTCTATAACGAGATAATTTACTTTATCAAATCAGGTGTTGTTTGCAATATTCAGGAAAATAGGAGAATCAATCGTGTTCCGAACATCGTTTTTTAAATACTTTAAAACACGATTGAGAATTTCCAAATAAATTATTTTTTTTTTTGTATTCATTCAACGGATGACGGCCTATATACGACATATTGTTAATACTGCCTCATATCTTCAATGTTTTGAAACCCGACGGAAGTAGTTATCATGATAATTCCAATTATAGCAGTATACAATAACTGGCATGTGCTTATTCCAGCAATAACTTTCTATAATTATGTTTTATCAGACCCTAGAAGTTCCAGGAATTTCAGACACATTTCCAGAAATTGTTGAGAACTGAGCGTGCAATTGGAACAAACCCTGCATAACTATTAAGTGTTTGGTTTTGTCATAAAAACTGTAATCGATGAGTTATTCCAATACATAAAATTCAATCTTAAATGTTGTTATGAAGCCTGATTTTGATCACAAACACTAATCATTATAATTTTCTAGGGAATATTTCCGTATCTTTGAACCCATTGCAATAAATATTATTGCAATTTATGATGATGGTTGAAAAATGTTGATGGTTAAAGACAAACAACAATATTAAAATACAGCTCTTATATTATTCTTGATAAATAACACGATCGAGTAAGATTGAAGACGAATTAAAATCATATATGATTTGATCCTTTGATAATTGACATGAACTATTTCAGGAAACCATTGATATTATACATAAGAAGTAAGAAAAAAAAGAAACTTTAAACAAGAACAAATCAGTAAATAAGTAAACTATTTTACAAAATGATATTCCAAATACCAGTCTCTGAATAGCCAGTCCAGCGTTCTTGCATACAGTTCAGTTTAGATTCAAATCCACAAACAGGGGTTTGTTAGACCATGCACTTGCTTACCTGACCATAGTACAGCTCCAATGTATAACATGATACATATATACATCTTTAGGTATTGTTCGTGATGTTTTTTTTTGTTTCTAATCGCAATCACTAATGTAACTCGATGAAATGCAATACCTACAGCAAACTTTGATTTGTTACAACTTTTGTACCGAGGCATTCGTTTCATTACCATCACGAGCGTTGGCTAGTTAGCATCTATTACTACTGAGCGCGCACAAACTTTTGCTCCGAACGCATCAAATCCGATTCCGATTTTCATTCACAATAATTTATGTCCCATCGTGCCGCTATGAATAATTTAGCATAATCGGTACCGGCGCTGCTTTCAACGAAACTTGACAGATCACTTTTCCTAATGCCCTCCGGGACGACCTGGTGTGATCCGAAATCTGCAGGAAATAAATCAATTCAATCTGACCGGGTCCGGGACGATGTAAGTGAATTTTTCGGCGCACCCGTCAATCGACTGCCGGTGCGCGGTGCACCGAATGGCGCGTTACACCCCTAATGAGTGCGTGGCCATTCGCAGCCGATGCGCATTTTCGGACCGAACCGCTGCAGGCTGAGTCTGATTTATGATACTGTCCCACGGTTTTCTCGGCTGCCCGCGTTCGGGGTTCACAAATTACGAAAGCAAACGCTGAAGCTTATCACCTTCCGGGTGGCGTTGGGTGGTTGGGAATGGCATTCATTGACCCCGGCTCTCCGTGGCGGTCGCTGACAAGAAAAATAATATTTGCAGTAGTTTTCGCAGCCTGGCGCACCGGTTCGGGTGGTTGAGTAGAGCGTGTACCAGAGCTAACGGTCGGTTGGCATCCTTCCCGGTATGCAATCCGGCTCCGGCACAATCGTAGAGGCTCGTCCGTTTGTCCGTAGATGCACCTAATCAATCACCATTTCCATGGGCAGCGTGGGCCATGGGTTCCGGGGCCGAACTGCACCGAATGTGTAATTCTACCTGGCTGCGTATTTGGCTAGGGCGGAATGGGCTTGAGACTCGTGTCCTGGCAGCAGCCATTTGCCAACTTTGCAGCTCGAGGTGAGCGTGAGGCAAGGGTGTAGGTTGATCAGGCAGAAATTGAAAAATTACAAGTCTTTAGATAAAAACATGTGTCTAGAAAAGGTAAGGATAAAAATTTGAAATCACTTTTGCCGGATAGTGAATCTTCACTTATAGATGGCAATTCAAATGTATTGTTGGTATCGGTTGGTTCCTATAGGGAGCGACGCTGGTCTTATAGGGATGTCACAATTATATTTTGAAAGTGACTTGTTTACTCTAGAATAAGATTTCCGTAAATATTTTATAACTTTCTTTTAAAAATTTATGCAAGTTTTGTTTGTTTTATTCTTCCTGTTTATCAAAGATTTTCTTGGTTTCTTGTATGATTGTTAGAAAAATAGGCATCGAAAACCCAGCTGAAACAAACAGGTTATCCAAACTCTACGCATGAATAACATTTGTTTCCAACCCAATCACACAGAGCGATGTGCTATCATTGTTCGCAACTTAGTTCTGATTAAGCTGTTGCGCAAAACAAAAAGACACACAGTCATTTCGAAAATGTAAATGTAAATGAAGCGCCTGCACCAAAAGGAAAAAAAACACATCCACAGGCTGGCAGATTTTCAAGATGACTTTACAGAAAACGAATAACGAATGGTTCCGCCAGACTAGAGGTTTCACTCCGCGACTCTGTGTGTGTGTGCGCGCGCTTCAAATGAGTGAGCGAGAAGCGGAAAACAAATCTTATTACAAATAGTTTTTCCGAGTCCACGATGAGTTCCCGCCCTCCCGCTCTGAAGCTGTGGAAGCGTTTGAGAATCAAAACCACCTACGAGCCTCACCTCATAGTGCCGGCGTCGCCGACGATGACGATGACGATGGCTCGCTTCAGTGTATCTTGATAATAATGGCATTATTCATTTCCGCTTTGCGCGGGCACGAATATTCTCGATCTTGATTTATTCGTGGCCAGAAACAATCACCTGCTTTTCGCGAAACTCCGAAACCCCGGTCGTGACTGATGGGGTGTGAGTTTTTTTTTGTGGGAGGTGAGCGAGAACGTCTGAGAGAGTGCCACTCACACACGCGCACATTTATTCGCGTAATCATAATAAAAGCTTCACCGTGGAGGGTAACTTTCGCGACCGCTCAAGTATCAAGCCATCAAAAAATCTTGACATTTCAAGTTGAGTGACCTCATTAGCCTGAAGGCCGGAAGGTTAAGGTGGTAGGTTTTTCCCGTGCGTGCCCGTGCCGAACGTGCCAAGCGCCAAGATGCAGATGGAGATCAGCCGAGCACCGGGCAAAAGTTTTCGGCCACCATTGCCTGCCGTCATCGTCATCTCCCCCTCGACGGTGATCGGTGCGTTAGGATATACGGCCAGTTAGCAAGAGCAACAGCAGGACAGCGTGGTCGGCGAGAAGTGGTCATTTTAATTAATTGCCAAATGCCACTCGGAGCTGGCGACTGGATGACTTCGCAATCACAGCTTAAATCCATTATCGGTTAAATTAAAATAATAGTTAACTTAATTTGATTGCGACGCCTCGCCTCACCATGCTCCGAGTGCTGCCTTCTCTCGAGCCGACTCTGTACCCCGTTCCGTGTTCATCTTCTTTCAGTAGCATTCCTCTATCTCTATGTTAGCATCAAATTTATTGCTAATTATGTAAAGGCCGTCTGTGCGCCGCGCAGTGTTCCTTATGATTCGTGGCGTGCGCAAGTGTAGTTAGTTTATGTTCAAAATAACAAAATACTAACAATATTTTCATACATAACTTCACGCGTCTTAGTAACTTAATTTTAAATTTTAAATTATTATGATAAAAATGCTAAAGATTTTAGAAATGAATGAAATTAAGATGTAATTTAGAGCATGTTTATGAATAATCCATAAAGACATAGAAACTCTATACAATTTAAAGCACTATAGAAAAGATATGAGCAAATTTTGAAAACAAATTAGACAGACACGGTTATTTAATATGTAACCTTAATCGTGACACTATTACACAAATTGCTGCCAAGCCTGAGAATGGCCCTTTTAGTGCCGCAAACAAAACAGACACCTTGCCGCTGCTTCTAAATCATAAATGATCATTAGTACGGGGCACGTCAAACTATAACGACAAACTATGCACTAAGGAAGCGAATAAAAGAGTGGCAATTGGTTCGTGTAAAATGTAACGCAAAAACGCTTTCTACGCTTCGAAACCCAACTTTTCCATGGAGCCTTTCCGTGCGGGTCGGCCGCTCCGGAAGTTTGTTCTAGTCGTCCTGCTAATGGACCACTTGCTACACCTGCCGGCCGATTGCAGTTCCGTTCTTGGCGATGGTGGTGGTGGTCATTTTTAAAATGGACAATTTTCCCGTCAGTTACCTTTTGGCCTCATTACGGCAGATTACACTTACACGCAAGCTGGCTTTGGATTAGCACGGTTGGATACGGAGCGTCGTCCTCCGGCGGGCACCTGGAGTGGAAGTTTTTAAGCGGCTTAGCTTCGGAGAGTACACACATGCACCGTACCCGGCCCGATACTGACCCGGCGTTCGCCAAGGGAGCGTTCGGTATCGGGTTCGCTCAATTTTTCCTGCACGAAAGATAACAATAACTGAACGTATCTTTTCTGCGGTAGGAAGGGATTCTTTTCGGTTCTTCTCGGGAAACCGGGTATCGCATCGGGACAACATTCCAGACCAACCGAACCCGCGTCAATCACCGGGGACTGAGGTCATTTTCCTTAATTTCCTTTCTGGCACAAGCCGATTTTAAATATATTTTCATTGAATTCTTTATAGAGACAGTGGTTCCTAAAATAGAAAGTGTCTGCAATTTAAAGGCATTGAATTAATATTATGTTAGTTTTAGGTAATCAAATAATATTTTCCCTAAAAAATGCTTCTCAAGTAGATTTGCATTGAAACATCAGAAGACGTTTTTAAATTTTGTAATACTTATCTGTCGGTGGCTAAAATTGTTCTGAAGAGTCAAACAAGGAATATAGAAAGTCGTGTAGAACGTATTTCTGGATTTTTTGCCTCGAAACTGTTCGATATTTCTAGTTTAAGTACGAGAAAAAGAAATTGAACGATGTGTTAAAACCTGGTCCATAGTTATAAAAAAGAACAAATTTTTAAATTTCTTCATATTAACGACTGACATTTCAGCTGCGGGAGCGAGGGTGCTGGAGGTTCCGTGAAAACGTTAACCGGTAGCCTAATATGATTATTTTGTCCTAAAATGAAGACATATTTTACAGCGGCCCGGTTCGCGGTTTGGTACGGCACGTTGGATGGGATTGCGTGAGATTTTTCCCCACGTGCAAAGTTTATCCTAGATGAAGATTTCTAGTTTCGTTTAGCATATAAAAGGGGCATGGAGAGTTCGCTTCTACTCGACAAAATGATCTCAATATCCACATTTTATAATTGTTAAATAAGTATAACATTAGCAAGTTTGCTTGAGTGTTATATCAAAACATACGAATTATAATTAAGGTTAATAGTCATGTAAGTTTTCGCATTGTATTAATAAATATAGTGAAAGCACAAGAATTTCTGGATGTTTGAAAGAGATAGGAACAACAAAAAGTATTCACAACTCAGACATCGATATCTAACTTTTTCTATTGACCAACGTATTCGCAATAAGTTGAAATGTTCGTACATGAAGCTGAAACATGACCCTCAATCGGCGAGTGTATTTTAAATTATATTTCTTAGTTCGATTCCACAGTCCTTCTCGTACTTGTCAAAATTTTTGTAATGGAGATTTAGTTTCCGTTTTTTTTTAATGATAAGCATGGAACTATATGTAAAAAATCGAAAATCTATACAAGTTTTTATTTGTGAAAAACCAAGATTTGGTTACGATGAATATTGTTAATATTAAACATGATTCAAACCATTAGTCAGATAACTTATCGCTACGGAGTATTTTGAATCTAGAGTAGAAGGTCCATATTGTTTATTATTTAATCCAGCTAAACAGTTTGGCTCCATCCAATTTAAATTCTTTTTGTATTTAGGTTCTTACATTGTTTCGGATTCTGATGTAAATTTTAAGCACTTTTTTATTTTATTAAATAAAGAAAACTTTTCAAACTGTGTCAATCGATACCGTAAATATTGAGGAAAGTTTTTGTAAAGTTTCTTGTTTGCAGTTCTATGTTCAACTATAGCTTAATCGGTCATACATCTTAAATTTATATTAAATATTGTTTATGTTGGCAAACCGATCGATCAGTAGACCAGAAGACGATGCCTTAGAAGTATCCCACAGTAGTACAGATAGTACTCACCTGATCGCTCCGGGCGTCCTCCGGTCGGAGGAGTTTGCGCCGGCAGCGGGCCTTCATCATCATTCCGCAGTCCGTTTCCGTGCTCGCCGGCTGTGAATATACCGCGGTGGTCGAAGAAAGTTATGAACTTCAAGCGCGGCGAGGGTGCTGGAGGTTCCGTGAAAACGTTAACCGGTAGCCTAATATGATTATTTTGTCCTAAAATGAAGACATATTTTACAGCGGCCCGGTTCGCGGTTTGGTACGGCACGTTGGATGGGATTGCGTGAGATTTTTCCCCACGTGCAAAGTTTATCCTAGATGAAGATTTCTAGTTTCGTTTAGCATATAAAAGGGGCATGGAGAGTTCGCTTCTACTCGACAAAATGATCTCAATATCCACATTTTATAATTGTTAAATAAGTATAACATTAGCAAGTTTGCTTGAGTGTTATATCAAAACATACGAATTATAATTAAGGTTAATAGTCATGTAAGTTTTCGCATTGTATTAATAAATATAGTGAAAGCACAAGAATTTCTGGATGTTTGAAAGAGATAGGAACAACAAAAAGTATTCACAACTCAGACATCGATATCTAACTTTTTCTATTGACCAACGTATTCGCAATAAGTTGAAATGTTCGTACATGAAGCTGAAACATGACCCTCAATCGGCGAGTGTATTTTAAATTATATTTCTTAGTTCGATTCCACAGTCCTTCTCGTACTTGTCTGGCCCGCGCGGGTATGAAGCACGCAGCCCAACGCACCCAAACCGATCTCTTCCACCTCATTTTAACGCGATGCCCTTTACCGCTGCCGGATGCGGTTGGGTGAGCTTTCGGTTTGTAGAATAAAAGTTAATTTGCTCTCCCGGGCACTGATAAGAAATTATGAATTCCGTCTATTCCGCCACAGTCCAGTTGTGGCGTGTTCCAGCTAGCTGAGCGCTTGTTATTGTTATTGCACTATTTCCTCGACTACTTAACCAATTTTCTTCGGATGTCAGCGTCGTTGACGTCAGCGCGCGACGACGTCAACAGCAGCAACCAAACACAAAAAATTCAAACTACACACTTTCCTATTTATCTCTAGCCCGCTGCTTCTCGCACCCTTTGCGCTGGCACGGTGGCGCGCTAGGGTGCGGGCTGGGATGGGAAATTATTTATTTTTGAAAATATCACTCAAGCAAGTCGCCACCGTCATAGGCCGGCCTGCGGAGCTGATGTGTTTTTCGTGAAACAAAAGCAAATAATCGTAAAAAAGAGTTATGAATTAGAGTACTTCGTGCTCCCATTTTCGGTCGCTCGGCCGACCAGGTTCGCGGTCAGCCCTCTACGCGTAGCGAACGTTATAAGTTTGATTATTTAATATACTCGGAGGCTCGGGCAGGTAAGTGAAAAGTCCACCGTGCGGGCAAATATCGTAAATAAGGCGCCCACCGCCTCAACGACACTTCGGGCGTCCTCCGGTCGGAGGAGTTTGCGCCGGCAGCGGGCCTTCATCATCATTCCGCAGTCCGTTTCCGTGCTCGCCGGCTGTTCTTGGCGATGGTGGTGGTGGTCATTTTTAAAATGGACAATTTTCCCGTCAGTTACCTTTTGGCCTCATTACGGCAGATTACACTTACACGCAAGCTGGCTTTGGATTAGCACGAGTGGATACGGAGCGTCGTCCTCCGGCGGGCACCTGGAGTGGAAGTTTTTAAGCGGCTTAGCTTCGGAGAGTACACACATGCACCGTACCCGGCCCGATACTGACCCGGCGTTCGCCAAGGGAGCGTTCGGTATCGGGTTCGCTCAATTGAAGCCGGCCACCGTCGATTTAATGGGCGATGGTGTTTGAAAAGTCACTCCCACCGTACGGGGCCCGGCTAGTGGGAATGCAAATATTCGCTCCCGAGAGATCGTTGGGATTGGGTTGGAAATCGCTCGCCGGTACGTTAAGGAGGTTTGCTTCATTAAGTTTTATGAAAGCTTACATCACCCGGGGGCGCCCGTTTTCGATATGCTTTCGGGCGTACGCAACGAGCATGCATGCGTGTGAGTGTTGTTTCGCGCTTCAAACGCGCCTCCTCGTCATAATAACGACGATCACCGGGGGTTTCCGCCCGAGGGGCGCATTATCTCGATGATTATGCTGCTGCGGGTAACGAAGGTGTTTTATTGCCCAATTCCCATCGATAGCGCGTAGCTTTCGTTCTAGGTGCGAGCAAGCACAAATCATGCACCTCAGGCGGTGTGTCGCTCAAACGCGATCGCTGGCCCGCGCGGGTATGAAGCACGCAGCCCAACGCACCCAAACCGATCTCTTCCACCTCATTTTAACGCGATGCCCTTTACCGCTGCCGGATGCGGTTGGGTGAGCTTTCGGTTTGTAGAATAAAAGTTAATTTGCTCTCCCGGGCACTGATAAGAAATTATGAATTCCGTCTATTCCGCCACAGTCCAGTTGTGGCGTGTTCCAGCTAGCTGAGCGCTTGTAATAATTGTAATAAACCAACGACAACAAACAATTGTCAATACGGCTACGACCGTAGAATAATAATAAATAAATAAATAAATTGTTTATGTTGATTAATATATATTATTATTTTTGTTGAAAACATCTTTTTCCAACTTCAACAACCGTGGGACTTATCGGAAAAGATCTATCGCACAAGCAATTTGAATTTTCCAGCATTACTTCATGTGTCAATAATGTGCCTTATCAATGATTTCTTATCGTAACATCAAACACAATAGTTGTGTGAACCAAACCTCTGAATAATCCACGCCAGTAAAACACTTTCTTTTGACATAAAATCTGTTGACGAGATGTTGATGAGAAACAAACATACCAGTGTAATGCATCTCACCAAAATAAAGCATAATGCATTAGAAAACATGCTTTGACCATCCCAATGGCTTCAGCACCTGGATCACGTTTCCATTATTAATGACTCAATTTTCGTCATTCCACAACAAACCGAAGCACCACTTGAGCGTAATGTCCGTTCGGTTGAAGAGCTTGCTTTTTGAAACAAGCATGAATGCATCTCAATCATTTTGCAATTTATTTTTGCATTTCTACTTTCTTCCAAATGTAACTGACCCGAAAGAGATAACAACTTTTCTTGAGGCTACT
>KZ072588.1:45948-56236 GCA_002091845.1 Anopheles cracens
TGGCAGCAAACCATTCTCACCTCAATGTATTATAACTCAAAATAATGATGCTATGATATGGTAGTTTCGTATCACAAAGTTCATCGTACCATTTTACATAAGACACATCAAACATTCATATGAAAAAAGAAGAAACAATTAAAAAACGTGGCTAACAAATGACTATCAATCGTATTACAATACCTAAAATCGTTCGCACCTGGTGAACTAAACGGAGTCAAATGCTCTTGAAACCAAGTCGAATAACGCTTCATACACACTCGAAATCGTAAATTTCTTTGCCGCTTTCCGAAATCCTTATTAATACCGCCTATCAACATAGCGTGTACATCATTCCTGTGGGACCCCGCGGTTCTCAGCTGTGCACGACACGAGTCGTAAAACTGTTTTCCCAATTAAGCGTGCGATAGAGTCCTACGGTCGCCCTCGCAAGCTGAACGAGCGCGTGAAACCCCCCAAAGAAATGCAACGCGCAACGTCCACATTTTCACCTCATTTCACGCACGTCACCACCGTGTATACAACGAGTGTCTCTTGATTTCTTGGTTTATTATAAGAGGAATCTCTGGCAAAGAATTTATCAATATTCACATTAGGTTCTGAAAATTTGAATGTCATCATTTGTTCTCGTCTCGTACTATAGGCTCTTATAATCTCTTTTATTGCCATCCTATCGCTTGTTTTGTTAAGTTCGGACCAAATGATTAATTTATTAAAGTGATGGAAACGTCCCACTTACCTTTTTTATTTTTACATCTCTATCACTACTTTCTGGATCCGACTTACTAACGCACTATCTATTAAATCCGGTTTTCCGGTATGTATTTCTGTTTTTAGACTACTATTAGAGTACTATTAGAGTTTCTAGAGTACTATTGTTTATTCGCATTGGGTGAGGCTTTCCACTTACAATTTAAGCTAGGAGTAACATATTGGCTATGTTTACCATCCATTCAGCAGCAATTAAAAATTGTCTTATGTTATTATTCTAATACTGATTAGCTTTTATCTATTTAAAAAAAACATTAAGTTTCAATTTGAACTGCTTGACTGTCAAGCGACTGCTCATATTCGGTTTCCAGTGATGTATCAATTTACGGTATCAGTATATTATATTTGAAGATATTAATCTACCGTTTTTGCGGAATCCAATTCGATATTAGAACATTGGTTTACTTGCAGATTATTCCTCTCAGATTCATCTCAGCTCATGAAAGTATAATTTAAGACATTTCGTTAACGCCCGAAGCAAAGTTTTGTGGGTTCTGACGTGCCGTGCAGCACGCTCACAGCACCCATGTTTTCGAGTATGGCAGTGGCACTCACCGAGCGGTTCGATTTTCAGCGCACCGTCAAATAAAAACAAGCACGATGGCAATGGCCGTGATGACGCGATGGTACCGCAACACATCCAAAAGCGGACCGTATGCATGGGATGCGAGAAGGAAATGTGTGAGCAAATACGCGAAAGGAATAAAACATTGGCCACATCCGTACCAATTCATCTTCGATATTGTGCTAGCAGCGCGCGGAACGAACGGTGTGCGGTATACAACCTTGTTTACCGCACGCCAATGCACCGGCTGAAAATTGGGTCAAACCGGGTGCATCTTGCTCAGATGGCACGATACCGAGCGCCGCCACTGCTTTCCACACGTCCATTCTCTTTGCAAAAGTCCCATCGATGGCGTTGTCGGTGTCGTGGTCCGTGGTCCATCAATCAGTGTTATTTATAACGTAATTAAGATGATAAAATTTTGAGCTATTTACCAAACAAGGGTCGAAACGGACGTCCGAAAATTGTCCGATGAGCGCCCTGGTACGTGGAGGGTGTGTGTTTTAATGTATGTAGGGGAGAGACGAAAAAATTCGGCCACCATCAGCAACCGGTGAACGACATTTTTAAACCGTGTGGTGTCGGTTTAAGCAACGCTCATGTTAAAAACAAATGGAGTTCTGCGGTCAGAATCCGCACGAAACGCATGCCTGCCACCGTGTGGTGCGTAGTACATCAGCACCCTGCCCAAAACGACGTTGTATATAGTGCAATGATCAACGATTTATTTACTATCAAGGTGAGAGAATGCAGATATAAACATAGCCGTAAATTATCAACCCGACAAGGGCCGCGATCCACTAGCAATCGTGGCTTCGGTGCTTCAGGATCCGGTAGAAAGAAGAAAAGGAAAATTCCTTCGAAGAGAAAAGCTTTCAAGTACGCAGTATTGGAACATCCATACAGACAACTATGCTCAATTATTAAGAACTTTGGTAGCGACCCAAGTAGATCCCCCCATACCAAAATTGATACATCACTGGAAGCCAAGGTCGGCAAATGTGATGAAAATATTTACCATCCATTCAGCAGCAATTAAAAATTGTCTTATGTTATTATTCTAATACTGATTAGCTTTTATCTATTTAAAAAAAAATATCAGTATATTATATTATTTATTTATTTAGCGGTATGACGGTCGTAGAGGCCGTATTGTCAGAGTATACGTGCCCTGACTAACATTTCTGTTCTCAGGGCATTTCCTCCCTGTCATTTGACCTTATCACGGCTCTGCGCGGTATCAGTATATTATATTTGAAGATATTAATCTACCGTTTTTGCGGAATCCAATTCGATATTAGAACATTGGTTTACTTGCAGATTATTCCTCTCAGATTCATCTCAGCTCATGAAAGTATAATTTAAGACATTTCGTTAACGCCCGAAGCAAAGTTTTGTGGGTTCTGACGTGCCGTGCAGCACGCTCACAACACCCATGTTTTCGAGTATGGCAGTGGCACTCACCGAGCGGTTCGATTTTCAGCGCACCGTCAAATAAAAACAAGCACGATGGCAATGGCCGTGATGACGCGATGGTACCGCAACACATCCAAAAGCGGACCGTATGCATGGGATGCGAGAAGGAAATGTGTGAGCAAATACGCGAAAGGAATAAAACATTGGCCACATCCGTACCAATTCATCTTCGATATTGTGCTAGCAGCGCGCGGAACGAACGGTGTGCGGTATACAACCTTGTTTACCGCACGCCAATGCACCGGCTGAAAATTGGGTCAAACCGGGTGCATCTTGCTCAGATGGCCATAGCCAATATGTTACTCCTAGCTTAAATTGTAAGTGGAAAGCCTCACCCAATGCGAATAAACAATAGTACTCTAGAAACACTAATAGTACTCTCATAGTAGTCTAAAAACAGAAATACATGCCGGAAAACCGGATTTAAAAGATAGTGCGTTAGTAAGTCGGATCCCGAAAGTAGTGATAGATATGTAAAAATAAAAAAAGATAAGTGGGACGTTTCCATCACTTTAATAAATTAATCCTTTGGTCCAAACTTAACAAAACAAGTGATAGGATGGTAATAAAAGAGATTATAAGAGCCTATAGTACGAGACGAGAACAAATGATGACATTCAAATTTTCAGAACCTAATGTGAATATTGATATATTCTTTGCCAGAGATTCCTCTTATAATAAACCAAGAAATCAAGAGTGCAGAGCCGTGATAAGGTCAAATGACAGGGAGGAAATACCCTGAGAACAGAAATGTCAGTCAGGGCACGTATACTCTGACAATACGGCCTCTACGACCGTCATACCGCTAAATAAATAAATAATATAATATACTGATAACAACTAAAATTTTAACACATACTAATAATTTATATTATAAGTCACCCACAAAAATAGACAATATATTCCATGGGTGGATGTTTCCATGGTTTCTGGCTATGCTATCTTTGTCATAAATAGATTTCAGTTTCTCCATAAGAGTCAGTGAATAATGTTTGATAGCTACCTTGAAAGCTATAACAAAATTTGATGATTAAGCTAAATGAACTAGCTATTAAACTAGTTGAAAAATATTTTTAAAAATCTTTTTTTTAATATTTACGAACTATTATATATCAGATTTTCATAGTGAACAAAATGCCATGATAGTTTAGCTAAAATAGGTCTGGTCATCCAATAAATTTGATTCTGGCAAAGCATCATATTTGGTTCATACATGTTTAAGTTAAGTAAATAAACATTAATTCGTTGAAAGTGAAGTCTGAGGATAGGATTTCGATCCGATCCCAATCGTGACAGATACAAACTTCAAGGGAATTTTCAAGTACAGATACCAACACACAATCAAATCACTTGAATAGCCATAAATTTATTATAAACAATTTTCAATTAGCGTTTTTATTTTTATAATATAATGGTAGTGGTAAGAAGCGTTCTAGTTCGGTTGAAAAAAAAATGCGTTATTACGCAAGGTACTTCCGATTTCGTTTGACGCTAGCGAACAGATGAAGATTGAATGCTACGAGCTATGAGCTCAATCTATTTGCACCAAAAGCTTTATCTGCTTCAGGAAGACAATTAAACGGATCAGATAGCTAACCAGTGCGAAAGCAATACGCGCTCGGAAACAATTTCACAGACCGTGCGGAGGGCGGGCGCTACAGTTTAATAAATTTCATCGCCACGTACCGAAAATGAAAAATTACGCCCTGCCAAGGTACACCTGAGACGAAAAAGCGGTTTGCGGTTAGAGGAAAAATTGTGCTCCATCTATCTCCCGCCTAGAGCGACGGGTGAACCCGAATCGGATCGGTACGCCGGGTAAGACATTGAGAACCCGCGAGACTCCCACCACCTTTGACAGCCCTATCAGGAATGGGTTCGTGCCTAATTACAGCCGCAAAAGGAAGAGAAAATATTAGTTTGTTGCGTGCATTTACATAATTCACGCATTTGTCGTCTTTCACGTGTAGCGAAACGGGGCGCTTCGCTATGGCTTGTGCGGTCAGTTCGATACGTGACGTAGCCTTCGCCCCGCACAGCGCATTGTGATAGGGCTCCCCTAAGGAATACGGTAGTAGTGGAACGGGAGATTTCTCATTCAAATTTTTACCATTCACTGAAGCCGTCAGCGTCAGGCGGGCAATTAATTCCGTCCAATAATTAGATTGTGAGCTCAACAAAAGCCAAAAAAGCCCCGTGTGGAAGCCTACGCGTCGTCCGTCGGATCAAAGGATGCTCAAGCGTTGAGTGCGACGGCTGAGGGAGCGGGATAGATCGTTATCGAAAAAAGGGCGGAATTAAATTGGGACATTTTTCAAAGCCACACTGCGAAGGAGGACGTATTAATCTACCCTCACGTGTGCTCATTGATGGTGCAGGCCGTGAAGCTCGCACCGGTTAAAAGGACAATTTTTCAAACTGTCTCATTGTGCGGGGCGTAAAGCGGAATGCGAAAAATTATAGAAAAAACAGTTGCACGAAGCGCAGTTCCGGGTGCATGAACTATTTGCCCCGTTGACGTGGCGGTGTAAAGGTAAATGGTGCGCGATTAAACGTGTAACCGAACTATTTTTTAAGTGTCCAAAACCTGTGCTGAAAGATAGCGTGAAGAGTTTTAAATGCTGTTTAATCGATTATCTTAATGCTGACCGAGTGTTTAATTCCAAATTGATATGGAGAAAAAAATTAATGATCTTTTTTGAAACTATCAAGAAAAACTGTATTATTGTGAATTTGGTTGAGTGAAAGTTGCTACCATATCTTAAATAAACCGTGTTTATAATCTGTTTCGAAAACAGTGTTGACCTCTAGAAACGCGTAGAACATCTAGTCAAGTGAACCTCATCATAATAGCTCGATAGACATATTTGAAGAAATATTCCAGGTGTTGGACCTGGAACTGTTCTAATTCTGTAGGGATTCACAGATAGATCGACGTATCCGATGACTTACCAACCGTCCAAAATCTGTATTGCTTATTATGTTTGTAACTAGGAAACGTTTGAATTATATAAATTAAACAATATTTCTAGAATACTAATCCATATTAAGTTAGAAACAGCTTTTAACTTAAAAATATAATAAAACTTACTTGAAAAACCTACCAAAAACTTGTCGTTTCCTCAGAGCACAATACCACGAAAACTTCAAACAAATGAATCGTGTCAAACTACACACAAGCCTATAAAAACTATGTAGACTCAAACAGGAGACCAAACAGCAAGCCAACCATTTATAGACATATGCAATTATTTTCTCAAATCATCTTGTTTCGTAATAGCAATTAACTTTCATAATTAACATCTGTTTCATAATTATGTATTTCAATGTTGATCCTAATTTCCATGCTCTGATATATTAGAGTATATGAACTTTTTATTATTGTTCAATGTTTGTCAAATGTGCTCTATATTGTTTCCAAAACCAATGTGTCAAATTTTAATATGAAATCACATTTCAAATCTTTGTCATATATTTGTTTCTGCTGGCTTGATTAGTTTAGAAAAGAATGAAGAGCCGACTACAAGCACAACACGAACGGACGACAGCTTTGAAAACTCAATTACACTTTTCATGATATTCGATGAGCAACGATTTTCTTCCGTCCAGCATACGACTTCACATGGCCTGAGCAGCAGTCACTTTCCAAGGAGGTAGAGCACGTGCTTAACCGCATATCCTCCGCAGCAAAACAAAATAAGACCCAGCCACGAATACTTTCAACACGCTCTTTGTAAGCTTACCTGAGATTGGTCTGGATGGAGATTGGAGCTGACAGGAGGAGATCAAAGCTCGATATGGTGGTGTTTGCTACTCTCTTTTTATAACGACCCAACCGTCTTACGGGCGCACTGCTGTACCAAGGTCTGTAATATTTGGATGGCTTCCGGTTGCGCGTTATGTGAACCTCATCATACTAGCTCGATAGACATATTTGAAGAAATATTCCAGGTGTTGGACCTGGAACTGTTCTAATTCTGTAGGGATTCACAGATAGATCGACGTATCCGATGACTTACCAACCGTCCAAAATCTGTATTGCTTATTATGTTTGTAACTAGGAAACGTTTGAATTATATAAATTAAACAATATTTCTAGAATACTAATCCATATTAAGTTAGAAACAGCTTTTAACTTAAAAATATAATAAAACTTACTTGAAAAACCTACCAAAAACTTGTCGTTTCCTCAGAGCACAATACCACGAAAACTTCAAACAAATGAATCGTGTCAAACTACACACAAGCCTATAAAAACTATGTAGACTCAAACAGGAGACCAAACAGCAAGCCAACCATTTATAGACATATGCAATTATTTTCTCAAATCATCTTGTTTCGTAATAGCAATTAACTTTCATAATTAACATCTGTTTCATAATTATGTATTTCAATGTTGATCCTAATTTCCATGCTCTGATATATTAGAGTATATGAACTTTTTATTATTGTTCAATGTTTGTCAAATGTGCTCTATATTGTTTCCAAAACCAATGTGTCAAATTTTAATATGAAATCACATTTCAAATCTTTGTCATATATTTGTTTCTGCTGGCTTGATTAGTTTAGAAAAGAATGAAGAGCCGACTACAAGCACAACACGAACGGACGACAGCTTTGAAAACTCAATTACACTTTTCATGATATTCGATGAGCAACGATTTTCTTCCGTCCAGCATACGACTTCACATGGCCTGAGCAGCAGTCACTTTCCAAGGAGGTAGAGCACGTGCTTAACCGCATATCCTCCGCAGCAAAACAAAATAAGACCCAGCCACGAATACTTTCAACACGCTCTTTGTAAGCTTACCTGAGATTGGTCTGGATGGAGATTGGAGCTGACAGGAGGAGATCAAAGCTCGATATGGTGGTGTTTGCTACTCTCTTTTTATAACGACCCAACCGTCTTACGGGCGCACTGCTGTACCAAGGTCTGTAATATTTGGATGGCTTCCGGTTGCGCGTTATGATTATGACCATTTGCGCGGTGTCGCAGCACGGTGTTGAAAACATTGTGTCATGTCGCTTCCAATAAAGGTCGGTGACGAAGATCGGTACGAAAAAGATGGAGGGAAACGATTCTCGATTGCCGTCTTGATAGTGTGAAAGGTGGTAAAGATTCCTTTTCAACATCACGCGAAGCACCACGACGACGTCGACGTGCGACAAACAATGTACTTGTATGGTGTGAGTATATAGGGTCAGATAGTCACAATAATAAATGATCGTTACACTGTAAGTTTCTTCGTTGGTTCTGGTGAGTTTCAATGGACTAACAATTATGACATTTCCTACACATTTTATATACTCATCGTTCCAATGAAATGTTTCAGTTGTTTTATTTTAATCCAGTTTTAATTAATTCAAGGAATTTGAAACATTGTTATGTTACTTCAGTTTTGTTAACTATAATACATTTCTATAGAAAAGACTCTTCAGAAGAGTTAAATATTTTTTAGATTTGTTTACTCATCGGTTTGATGCTTTAATCTCTTCAAGCATTGTTCAAATTGGTTCCTCATAGCTCACAATAGTGTAATGTTTGTCTAAATACTTAAACTTCATCATCATTTGCGGACACACCCTAACAAGAACGCACATGTCAATTTGCCTTACCGTGCATGCGTTAATGGGTTGCTTCCTAGGTCCGCGTATCCGTCACTAATCATTATTTGCAGGATTGTATGGGAAAACAAACTATTAGCATCTCTCACTGGCACACTGACCCAACAAGCGGCATGTTGCGTCATGCTCAACGGAAGTGGGTTCATTTTAGGCACGAACTCAAAAAAACCCGAACCCCTATCATTTGAGGATGATTGTCCGGAGAGTAGTAGTAGTTCCACGGAGCAAATGGGCCTTAAATTGATTAAACATAAGCACGTTCCAGGTGGGTGTGATCGACGGCACCGCACTCGTGCGTATAAAGCTAATGTCATCACCGCCAAGCCGGTTTCGGGGCGATCCCAAAAATTCACTAATAACCTACTGTTGAACATTCTCTCATTGATTCCGGTTCGATATTCGTCACTACGCACCCTTTTTTCTCCACCCCATTCAGTTGCGTCCCTCGACGACCCAATCGAAAAGTAGTCATTAAAAGTGAATCGAAGTTGTTGAATCACTGAATGAAACATGAAGCTAACATTCTCTAATCACACCCTTTCGGACCCATCACTGTATACCAGCGGTGTATGTATACGCATCAACGCGTTCGCAAGAGATTCGATTTTACTATTGACGGCGACAGCCGGGGACGATTGGATGCGTAAGGCAGCCGCTGTCAAAGGCCCCTGCCCCTGACAGTGGGGTTTGCCGCGAACATGGGTGCAGCTAGTACGCAGTGCGTCGACAAACAACACGCCGCTGGCGCTAATGTTCCGAGTCAGAATTTAACGCCTGGCAGAGCTTTTACGATCTCTCTATTTGGTCCGCGACGTCTGCCTAATGATGAGTGGTGGCTCGGACAAACAATGGACGGTGCGTTCTCGCATTGAAAAAGGCTAATTTGAACGAAAACATTCGGGATGGAACATTCAATCATAGATGCATCGAACGAAAACTGTCGTTGGTACGGCTGATCAATGCATGCATGCTGATTATTTGAAAAGCAGTTCGTCGTTTGGAATTGTGGAATTGAATAAATGTCTATCTTTCATTTTCACATATGACTTGCTTTAATATGCGTTAATATGTAAACTATATGACACAGCATCAAAATGTAGCATATTAAACATAACAGTTCTGAAAACACAGTGGTCGTGTATTTAAAATTACGAAAACTCAACATTTTTAACTAATTTCCATTTCCAAGGTTAGGAGCAAAGAGTTTGTTGAAAACATCAACAATAATATGTTTATCTGTAGAATATGTTTTGAAGCTCATATTGAGCGCACTGCTCATAATTACAAGTAAAACATTCTTATTACCGTAAACAGTCATCCATGTCATTTTCTTGCATCTACATGAACCTAAAAGTCAATACGTATGGAGTTCCTGGGATAATTTAACAGAAACTCAAAAGATTAACTTGAAAACAAAACAAACAAACATTCAATTTAAATGGTTTCGAGAATTTATACACAAAGTTGTCTCTCCAAGTAGCGTGGCTTTGTGATGAAGATGATTTTTGTCTGCTCCCATTGTGCTTTAATTTTGCCGCTGTACTCTCGGTTCGCTCAACCAGCCGAGCGATGATCCAATTTCATGAAGTGCTTATCTCACTTATCATAATCAATTTGGCAACGCAGAAGCGAGGATCACGCGTGCTTATAGAACTTTTTTTCCTCTCCCAGCAAACGAAAACCATGTGAAGCTAATGTGAATATACGTGGAACTGTCTGCTATATTTTCCCGTTTTTTCCGGCTGAATCGTACTTGCACGGATCTCAAATTTATAGGAAAACCCGATAAGATGAAATAGGGCCCGCCGTAAAGCAGCTTGCGGCTGCCTTCATAAACAAAATTTTCCACTC
>KZ072588.1:119820-135819 GCA_002091845.1 Anopheles cracens
TGTCGTCGCGGGTCACCGGAAATGTGCGCAATATTTCAACACCGGAAGGATCCGAAATTCCGGGAGGGTGCATCCCAAACATTACCCGGTGGCTAATGTCTTCCCGTAAGTGTGGCCTCCGTTCGAAAGGTCCTCTTAGCCGCGGACGACCGCCGAGATCTGGGACGCACGATAAAAGCGCGTCCCGGCGTGTACGGTGTTTGGAGAAGATATTTACATTTTTATCCCTATCGCGCCTCGTGGAAGGATATTTATTTGCGGATATTATTTCCACCGGAAATGGCAAACCCCCGTCGGTGGATACCGCGGTGGGCTCGTTATCGCGGGGTTTTTGATTTTTTTTTCGGTTGAGAATAGTTTGTATCCTTCCCGGTAGGTAGCAGGGCGTTATGGGACGGACAACAAAAACAGCCGACTCGTGAGTTGAAGCGGATACGGTGCTCATCTACATATTTGGCCGGCAGCCAGACAGCCCGGGATGATCGTCCTCGCAAGCACCTCGACACGCTGGAAGGCCTGAGATGCCTTTCGAGCAGTTTACGAACCCCAACGGATTGGGCGAACGCGCTGATTTTTTTTCATCAAAAAGAATTTTGTTTACTTTTCCCACCCTTTTCCAGAGCGCGTCGGTCACCGATTGCATGTTGCACCAGCCGACGCACAATAACGCTATTCAGAGTTCTTTTCTTATTTAAATTTGTTTTCCAAAATAGTTGTGCTAGACGTAGCGAAGAGTGAAGGGCAAAAAATGGCTTTTCTGTCAAAACAAAGCGAAAGCTACAAATAGTGCCTTATGTCTTCTTTGCTCCGTTGCCGAGTGCGTCATCCATCCGAGCAATTGTAAACTTTCAATTGCACTTTGACGAATCTTCTCCATCGTTTGGTTGGTGTCGTGAAAGGGGAAACGACATAACGAAGACACAAAAACGCGCACAGAGAAGAAAAAAAACTACAACCATTTTGATCCATTTGAACTGCGACCAGTCTCCCTCTGCAGACGTTGCCCTTAGACGCCTTTACACCAATTTTCCCGTCGTGAGGCATGACTTCTTTCCAACCTCGAGCCTCGTTCTTGGGGGGGAAGGGGGTACCGAACCAATCCTTTCCGGCTACACTTGCCGTACAGCTCGGTCGGGCTGGTGAAAAACACAAAAACGCACTGCAACAACAACTTCATTGGAAAAGTTTTGGGTAATTCTTCAAGCACCCACCTTCGTGAGAAGTTTCGAAGGTGTCTGAGAGTTGGCCATTTTCGTTTCCGATTCCAGGGGAAGGGCCCCACTGAGTCCCACCCACATGGTGATGGGGACGGTGGGTGATGGTTGGTGACGGTAGCATAAAAAAGTGTTATTTATGAAGTACAACCCGGGCTTTGGCTGCCAGCGAGGAATACTTTCGATACTTCAATATTTATGAAACTGCTCCCCGTTTCCGGTAGTTGCAAGTTCTTTTTTCGCTCTCCCTCTCTCTCTCTTCTCTCTATATATGGTTCCACGCATTACTTATCCAATAGCTTCCTGTACTTTTGTATGTGTGTGAGCGTTGCGTGTGCGGATGTCTCGACTGCAAGGAGCATTCAATAGGGAGGTACATTCAATTTTTCAACTTGTTGCAGGAATAGTTGATTTTGCGTCCGTCGAAGGTAGTTTATTATTTATGGCGTTGAAAGAACGCTGGAAACTTGGTCCTCGTTCGGTTTAGCTCGAATTACTGGCCCGCTTCAGTTGTTTTGCGTGATGGTTGCACAAATTGTTTCTGTTTCTAAGTGTAAAACTCCGGTAAGGGGTTACGGTAATTTTTATTAACTAGGTTGAGGTAATGGATAAAACGTAAGGACCCTCATCTGTTGTAATTATGGGAAGCATAACCTTGAGTGCAGTTTATGAACTGAAGTCTTAGGACATTTTCAATCTTTTGTAGGTCTTTTTCTGTAATAAAAAGATAAAAGAAAAATAAAGAAAAGCTCTAATAATTGATGAAACATTTTTAATGGGAAATTTTCCAGAAATTGTCATAATCAAATCTATCACCATGCCTACATTAACGTTTGTTTTTATTCTAAACGGTGCTTAAAATCTAAATAAATAAACACTGTAGCATTATTTATGAAAGCTAAATCCACGTGGATCGATCATTGTGCGTGAACATGCTTGCGATAGTTTCGTTTGGATGGGTCAACAAAAAGTGTGTGTGTGCGTGCGGTGGTGCGGTTTGATTTATAAATACAGACGGAAAGGAAAAGGCACGCATGCAAGATGTGAAGAACCGTTTTATTAATTATAATCATAACCGCACTGACATTGACAATGATTTCGCTCGGTTCGCGCTCGGTTCGCGCTGCACGCGTACGCGAAGCGTGTGTGTGTGCTCTGTTGCATCTTGATGCCGACTTAGCTTTATCTACGACCCGGCTGGGAACGGCGATGCGTCGTCCGATTCGTCTTTTATCGCTCACTGCACGTGGCGTGTGCTTTCGGGCCGTTCAGCTTAGTGTCGCTGGGAATTAATTCGATGGATTGTTTCGCACCAACTGGCTGGCCATCAACTTTTAGTGTACGATATTAACTACCGTTGTAATAGAGCGGCGTGCCGGGTGCAGTTGCTGCTGCCGCGAGCTGGATTTTAATATGTACGGACACGATGTTGACGACGCAACAGACGTCATCATCAAATTAGTTTCAAAACAAATGCTGCCGCCAAATGAATGATGGTGGCATGAAAAATTGTGCGTAATTTTCTACGGTAGCCGCCGTCCCGGCCACGCATCTTGCACCAGCTTCGGCCGGTGGCAGGCGCTATCTCTTTGGCTGCGTCCAGCTCGCGTGCGATCGTGCTGCTAGCGCTCAAGGCTGTACCGTAGTTGAACCGTTCGTCAGCTGATTGCATTCCCAGTCGGCGCACAGTTAATAAATCATCCAGCGCTGGCAAGTTTGGTTTTACTTTTGCCCACTTCGCCACTCGATATTGATTGTGTGTTTGTGAGTGTGTGTGTGTTTTTTCTTCTTCTAAATAAGACCATTAGTCCGTATCGTTAACAGCTCGTTGGGAAGTTTCGTCGCGACCGAAAGCAGCTGTTGGTCGGAGGAATTGAACTTCCAATCAATACTAATGTCCAGTTGCCGGAGGTTTAGGGAGCCCCCGTAGAAACCCTTCCGCGTGCAATTGCGAGAAGATTTTCGTAAAGGGTACCAGGGAGAACATTTGCAGAATTCATCATCTGACACGCGACTACGAAGACGATGGCGCTGACGGCCAAATTGAAGGTCGCTTTGCGCGACACGCGTACGCAAAAAAACATTACGCCACATCGTCCAAACAACGCAAGCCATTTTAAACTAATAATTATCGCCTTTTAACCGCTATTTCAATTAGCTGAGCCCGTTGTCACTCGCTGCAGGATCAAACCTCGGCAGTATCGCTGAATATAAAGCGCAATAGATCGCTTCCACGAGCAGCAGCAGCAGCAGCAGGACTTGCTTGGCTTAGGATGCAAATGCAGTACGTGTTATTAATACGCACCGGCGCAAAACACCACCACCATCACCACCACTACTAACCCCGCCGAGCGTGACAATCAAGTGCAACTGCACCGTGTGCGCCATCTCGGGCGCATTAAAAACTTGCGCGCGCCAAGCGGTAAAAATAAACACGTTTATACACGGTACGCAGCAGCCGGCGATCGTGACCGTACTCTTCACGCCCCGTGCGTGTGTGTGTGTATCACCACCACTACTAACCCCGCCGAGCGTGACAATCAAGTGCAACTGCACCGTGTGCGCCATCTCGGGCGCATTAAAAACTTGCGCGCGCCAAGCGGTAAAAATAAACACGTTTATACACGGTACGCAGCAGCCGGCGATCGTGACCGTACTCTTCACGCCCCGTGCGTGTGTGTGTGCGTGCGGTGGTGCGGTTTGATTTATAAATACAGACGGAAAGGAAAAGGCACGCATGCAAGATGTGAAGAACCGTTTTATTAATTATAATCATAACCGCACTGACATTGACAATGATTTCGCTCGGTTCGCGCTCGGTTCGCGCTGCACGCGTACGCGAAGCGTGTGTGTGTGCTCTGTTGCATCTTGATGCCGACTTAGCTTTATCTACGACCCGGCTGGGAACGGCGATGCGTCGTCCGATTCGTCTTTTATCGCTCACTGCACGTGGCGTGTGCTTTCGGGCCGTTCAGCTTAGTGTCGCTGGGAATTAATTCGATGGATTGTTTCGCACCAACTGGCTGGCCATCAACTTTTAGTGTACGATATTAACTACCGTTGTAATAGAGCGGCGTGCCGGGTGCAGTTGCTGCTGCCGCGAGCTGGATTTTAATATGTACGGACACGCTTGCCACTGTGCACGGGGGGATGATCACGTAAGCCATTTCTAATTTCTTTACGCCCGGGGTTTGATGGAAAGGTTGTGACCCACATTGGTTGTGGAGGAAAATAAAGCGCACGAGTTCGAGCAAAGTCAGTCAACGCGGATCTGAAATGAAATATAGAAGAATTGTTTTAAAATATGATAAAGTCTTGAGCGCAACATTCGACGGGGATGAAATTCATATCCAGACATATTTTCGTAATATTTTTTTACATTTTCCCACATTGCATAAGTGTGTAAAAGTAATTGAAATATTGTCTTGGCTTGTTGTCAAGACTTTAAAAAAATCGTTCAAAAATATATTGTTGGTATTTAAGATCGTTTAAAACTGCTTTTATTTTTAATAAATCGATTTTTTATCTCGAAATCTAAAAACGATGTTTTATCTTGAAAGAAACGAGTTTTCGTATGTAGTAGTTACATGGAGCAACTTTGTTCATGGTGCAAAAATTGTAACAGTGTGTGTCATTTGTATACATTTGCTTTCATTTCGTAAAATATCACATTAATATATCTCTACATTTTATTTAAAAAACAAGTGGTCGTGTAGCTATGTTACGGACTGTCTTGAAGCTCATGATTAAACTGATTTATTTATTCAGCTTGAACGGCTGGACCGTATTGCTTATTAACTAACCTATAGCTAACAATGAGATCAGTCGGAAATCATCTATTCAATAGTTGAATCTCATAATTAAGCTAAAACTCAATCTTGGAATTACGACCAGATAGGATTGAACTGGGTCAGCTATGAATAGGACCAGATTAACCGGGTGAATTCGGAAAATCTTTTCATAGCAACAATAAGTTTCAACTAGAAAGTTTTCATCTAGTTCTCTTCAATTTTCATCTTTGTTGAAACAAAGTTGTATTATACATCAAAAGTTTCATGCACAAGCCGAACACACTTCTATACAATACGCTTTCTTGAAAATGTGATATCAAATGTAGAACCATTTGTTAGCGCACTTGATTTCAGTTGTAAACTGTGATATCTCTTAAAACGTTTTTTTTTGCATTTTTTGTAATCACAATTATGTATACTGACCTTATCTTTAATATTCTTATTCAAAAGTTATTAATAAAAAGTATGTCTTTCTAGTCAGTTTGTAGCTAATTACGAATTCGTTGTTTGTTTATACAAATACACAAAATATCGAATAAAAAATAGGGGCAGAAACATTGTTTTCCAACTTGAAACTAGGTTTATTTACCTTTCACTATTACTTAAATAATTGCAAAGTTTTTTTCCGATTTTTTTTCAATCCCAAAATTATTTATTTTGTGTTTTAACTAGTATAAACATTCCTGTTCAATTCTGAAGAGCTGCATTCTACGTTTCTTGTATATAGCCTTTTTGGCAAAAGCATGAAAAGTTTTTTTTTATCCTTCCGCTATTTTCGTATTATTTTAATTGCAATTGTTACTGCATCCGTCTGTGCGCATCATGCTTACGAAACGCTCCACCCGACAGCTAGCAGGCGGATTTTTCGTTCGATTTTCCTATCAGAACATATTTTCTCATTGTGCCTTTTCCTAGCAAATAACCAGCACCCATAGGGCCAAAGCAAAGATCGTAGACTCAAACAGAGCTGGGAAGAGAAAAAACTCACAATCGCCGTACTCATTTCCGTAAACACAATCGAAATCTAAAATCGCTGCGCAGCGTTGCAGATTCGGTTCGCAGCGCAAAAAAAACCTTACTTTCCGGTTTCGGCTTGATAGCGTCCGAGGCAGAGATGTAGGAAAAGTTTCCGCTTACTTCCACGGTTTTCCCACCCGCTAACCTACGAAGTCCAGCAGAGGGGGATGGGGGGTTTCCAGCGCCAATACAAGGCAGCGGCAGAGTTTTCCACGGCACTTCGGCGGAATAGTAACAATCAAGCTCGTGGCAAAACCAATATTGAAGACCTTCGTCAGTTGGGCACTAGGGACCGCGAACGCGATGGTATGGCGTTCGGCGATCCACTGTACCCAATATGGCCCAGACCAGACCCGGGCAAACCGCGAGGAAATCTTAACCAACCAATCTCAGTACCATTAAATGGCTTCATACAATGAAATCTCGTTTCCGTTGCCGTTCCGGTTGCTAGCGGGGTGAATCTGGAAGGTCCGTCCCGGGCATATGCAGGCGTACAGCGACCGAGGAAAGCAGAACATTAGGTCGACCCGATCCGTCGTATCGACTTCAGTAACCTATGGTTACGTGATTGGGCCTCGGAGCACTTCGAAACGGTTTCGCATCTGCAGCAGGACCCGGGTGGTGTCCTTTGCCGAAGCAGGAAAACTGCCGTGGACGGTGTAATTGTCGATAAACCGGGGGGATGATCACGTAAGCCATTTCTAATTTCTTTACGCCCGGGGTTTGATGGAAAGGTTGTGACCGACATTGGTTGTGGAGGAAAATAAAGCGCACGAGTTCGAGCAAAGTCAGTCAACGCGGATCTGAAATGAAATATAGAAGAATTGTTTTAAAATATGATAAAGTCTTGAGCGCAACATTCGACGGGGATGAAATTCATATCCAGACATATTTTCGTAATATTTTTTTACATTTTCCCACATTGCATAAGTGTGTAAAAGTAATTGAAATATTGTCTTGGCTTGTTGTCAAGACTTTAAAAAAATCGTTCAAAAATATATTGTTGGTATTTAAGATCGTTTAAAACTGCTTTTATTTTTAATAAATCGATTTTTTATCTCGAAATCTAAAAACGATGTTTTATCTTGAAAGAAACGAGTTTTCGTATGTAGTAGTTACATGGAGCAACTTTGTTCATGGTGCAAAAATTGTAACAGTGTGTGTCATTTGTATACATTTGCTTTCATTTCGTAAAATATCACATTAATATATCTCTACATTTTATTTAAAAAACAAGTGGTCGTGTAGCTATGTTACGGACTGTCTTGAAGCTCATGATTAAACTGATTTATTTATTCAGCTTGAACGGCTGGACCGTATTGCTTATTAACTAACCTATAGCTAACAATGAGATCAGTCGGAAATCATCTATTCAATAGTTGAATCTCATAATTAAGCTAAAACTCAATCTTGGAATTACGACCAGATAGGATTGAACTGGGTCAGCTATGAATAGGACCAGATTAACCGGGTGAATTCGGAAAATCTTTTCATAGCAACAATAAGTTTCAACTAGAAAGTTTTCATCTAGTTCTCTTCAATTTTCATCTTTGTTGAAACAAAGTTGTATTATACATCAAAAGTTTCATGCACAAGCCGAACACACTTCTATACAATACGCTTTCTTGAAAATGTGATATCAAATGTAGAACCATTTGTTAGCGCACTTGATTTCAGTTGTAAACTGTGATATCTCTTAAAACGTTTTTTTTTGCATTTTTTGTAATCACAATTATGTATACTGACCTTATCTTTAATATTCTTATTCAAAAGTTATTAATAAAAAGTATGTCTTTCTAGTCAGTTTGTAGCTAATTACGAATTCGTTGTTTGTTTATACAAATACACAAAATATCGAATAAAAAATAGGGGCAGAAACATTGTTTTCCAACTTGAAACTAGGTTTATTTACCTTTCACTATTACTTAAATAATTGCAAAGTTTTTTTCCGATTTTTTTTCAATCCCAAAATTATTTATTTTGTGTTTTAACTAGTATAAACATTCCTGTTCAATTCTGAAGAGCTGCATTCTACGTTTCTTGTATATAGCCTTTTTGGCAAAAGTATGAAAAGTTTTTTTTTATTCTTCCGCTATTTTCGTATTATTTTAATTGCAATTGTTACTGCATCCGTCTGTGCGCATCATGCTTACGAAACGCTCCACCCGACAGCTAGCAGGCGGATTTTTCGTTCGATTTTCCTATCAGAACATATTTTCTCATTGTGCCTTTTCCTAGCAAATAACCAGCACCCATAGGGCCAAAGCAAAGATCGTAGACTCAAACAGAGCTGGGAAGAGAAAAAACTCACAATCGCCGTACTCATTTCCGTAAACACAATCGAAATCTAAAATCGCTGCGCAGCGTTGCAGATTCGGTTCGCAGCGCAAAAAAAACCTTACTTTCCGGTTTCGGCTTGATAGCGTCCGAGGCAGAGATGTAGGAAAAGTTTCCGCTTACTTCCACGGTTTTCCCACCCGCTAACCTACGAAGTCCAGCAGAGGGGGATGGGGGGTTTCCAGCGCCAATACAAGGCAGCGGCAGAGTTTTCCACGGCACTTCGGCGGAATAGTAACAATCAAGCTCGTGGCAAAACCAATATTGAAGACCTTCGTCAGTTGGGCACTAGGGACCGCGAACGCGATGGTATGGCGTTCGGCGATCCACTGTACCCAATATGGCCCAGACCAGACCCGGGCAAACCGCGAGGAAATCTTAACCAACCAATCTCAGTACCATTAAATGGCTTCATACAATGAAATCTCGTTTCCGTTGCCGTTCCGGTTGCTAGCGGGATGAATCTGGAAGGTCCGTCCCGGGCATATGCAGGCGTACAGCGACCGAGGAAAGCAGAACATTAGGTCGACCCGATCCGTCGTATCGACTTCAGTAACCTATGGTTACGTGATTGGGCCTCGGAGCACTTCGAAACGGTTTCGCATCTGCAGCAGGACCCGGGTGGTGTCCTTTGCCGAAGCAGGAAAACTGCCGTGGAGGGTGTAATTGTCGATAAACTCGTTATTCACTTCTAGCATTCTTTCTACGATATGATGATAAGCTGACCCAGGAGAGACACACCGATGGACAGCCCGATCGCGCTCGCTCGCAACGATGACAAGATGGTGGAGCGCTGCGGGCGCGAGTCCAGCGGGCGCGCGTCCTCCTATCAGCGATGACCCAGCCACTGCAAGCGCTCGTTTGCAAGATTGTGACCCACGCCGTGGCTGCAGTACGCGCAGGGCGCAGACACGAAGAAACGGAGAGGGCAAAAAATGTCTGAAAAGGTCGCAGATGTCTTTCGCGAAGCGTTATTAAATGGTCGACCGGTGCTGATTTATCGACTGCCCTACGCCCACTTGACACCCGGGCCCCCGGGGGCTGGAGTTAACGCGGCACCGAACCGAACCGTACCGAGTCCCGGAAACTCATCCGTAGCCAGACAATTCAATTAAACCGTATGCGATGCATGTCGGAGCGATGCAATTAGAAACCAGCCCCGGTTGTGCTTTGTACTCTGCATGATTTTTTTAGTTTTTTCCGTTAAGAATAAGCGTTGTTACATTGGGTAGAATAGGGACTGGAAAATATTTATCTGGCTGTGATGTATTGGGAACTGCTTTCGAAAGGAAAAAAGAAATATTTGTGATATTTCATGAGGATCTAATTCAAAAGCCAATATCGTTGTTGATTTGGCTAGAATTTGGGAATTAGAATTTTCAATACTTTTAAAACTTTTTTTAACAAAATCGGATATTATTCTTTTTAAACAAAACCCCCGAATGCAAACACGTTATGTCCACCGCATCGGGTTGGGCCATTCTAATAGTGGCATCCGAGCACGCGACCCTGTGTGTTGTTTGATCAGAACACACTCACTCACACAATGCTTTATGCTGATGAGGAATATCTATAAATGCTTATGCTTGACAATCATTCACTATTGAAAAGCAGTTCACGTCTGTTTGCCGAGCGGGATTGTAAAACGAGAAGAACGAAACACCTCGCGTGCGCTGCGAATGTAAATACATATTACGGTCGATAATTACGGCGGTGTTGGTTCATTTAAATACATCAATTTATCAACAGAAGTGCTGATTATGTGTCGGCATCCGCTCTGCTGTCTTGTTACAGTGAGTTGATGCAGATAGAACGATTTAATAATTTTATTGAATTTAATTCAATTTTATAAAAGCCACGGTTCTAATATCGCGAAAGTCGTATTATTCCGAATCATGCAGCGGACTTAGCAAATTGATTCGCTTCATTAAACTTCCCGTGCCAAATGGCCTTGCTGCCCGATTATCCTTCCGCCGGCGAACCGGCTTATGCATCGACGCGCTCGAGACTTGCATTTCGACAGCGCCGTGACATCGCAACCGCGCACAAATTGAACCCCCCAGAACTCGAACAATCCCCCAGACGCTACAGACAGGCATAAATATCCGCGGAAGCATCTCCGCTCCGCGTGGAAAAAGCTGCCGAATTAGCTGTTTTATATGCTGCCCGGTGCGGGCTGCAATCGGGCACCATAAAGTTAACCACGTAAAATGAAGGAAGAATGCAATCTCCAAATGTCGCCTCCCATTGCCGACGATTGGCAGAAGCAGAATAAGCTCGCCCGTCTCGAGTTCGTACAGCGCTTGGATCCTATGGAGACACGGGGTTTGGTTTAGGGTTAGGTTTTTTGTTCCTTTTTTTGGCACTAGCTTTTGGCCACGCTCCACTGTCTCTAGGAGGCAAAAATGGTCCGGCACCGCAGAACGGGAGGGAAACCCGGGCATGCGGTAGAGGATATCGAAGCGAGAGCTAAATAAAATGGCGATGCATGAAAGTTCCTTACACAGCTAATGCTGATTAAATTTTTCCTAAGACTCAACATTTTTCTTCGCCATTCAATTAGGGGTGGGATTTTGTGCGAATGTGCACCCCGGGATGTGTGCGCTCGCCTTGGCGTGACTCGATCTTTGTCGAATGCAAACGTGTCTCGGGACCGGATACCGCGTTTGCCCCGAAACGAGCCCGGCCCGTTCCAGTGTCTAGCCTTGTCTTCTTCCTCTTCGGTTGGTTTACCGCGATTCAACCCCTTTGCTCGGTTGTGCGAGCTCCAGCAGCCTGAGCACGAAAGCAAATGACTGGCCCGTTCGTAACCCGGCGACGCCATGAGTGAAGGAAGAGGAACCCAACCATCGCTTACCCAACGTTTGTTCCGGTTCGGTGCATTCGCTGCGCTTTTCGGTGCACACACACACACACACATCATGCAGCGGACTTAGCAAATTGATTCGCTTCATTAAACTTCCCGTGCCAAATGGCCTTGCTGCCCGATTATCCTTCCGCCGGCGAACCGGCTTATGCATCGACGCGCTCGAGACTTGCATTTCGACAGCGCCGTGACATCGCAACCGCGCACAAATTGAACCCCCCAGAACTCGAACAATCCCCCAGACGCTACAGACAGGCATAAATATCCGCGGAAGCATCTCCGCTCCGCGTGGAAAAAGCTGCCGAATTAGCTGTTTTATATGCTGCCCGGTGCGGGCTGCAATCGGGCACCATAAAGTTAACCACGTAAAATGAAGGAAGAATGCAATCTCCAAATGTCGCCTCCCATTGCCGACGATTGGCAGAAGCAGAATAAGCTCGCCCGTCTCGAGTTCGTACAGCGCTTGGATCCTATGGAGACACGGGGTTTGGTTTAGGGTTAGGTTTTTTGTTCCTTTTTTGGCACTAGCTTTTGGCCACGCTCCACTGTCTCTTGGAGGCAAAAATGGTCCGGCACCGCAGAACGGGAGGGAAACCCGGGCATGCGGTAGAGGATATCGAAGCGAGAGCTAAATAAAATGGCGATGCATGAAAGTTCCTTACACAGCTAATGCTGATTAAATTTTTCCTAAGACTCAACATTTTTCTTCGCCATTCAATTAGGGGTGGGATTTTGTGCGAATGTGCACCCCGGGATGTGTGCGCTCGCCTTGGCGTGACTCGATCTTTGTCGAATGCAAACGTGTCTCGGGACCGGATACCGCGTTTGCCCCGAAACAAAAAAAACCATCCAGCGGCTTCGAGACCACGCTCCACGTTTGCATTACGGCATACAGGCACGGAAAACAAAAGCAAACATTGACGCACTCAATGGCTTATGGCGCGCAAAAATTGCGCCCATTTCAAAGATGCAAATCAAATGCATTATTGCATGTGCATGTGCTATCCCGCGCGCTCGGAATGCGATTACCGGCAATCAGTGTACGATCCGGGGCACGTACTTCACGAGCCGCACGAAAATTCCACCGCATCCAGCCTTCCGGCAGGACAAAACAGTTTGTGGACCGACTACAAAAACGGCAACAACCAACAACAAAAAAACACAGCTATTGCAGCCGGTTTAACATTGGTCAAAAAGAAGCCGGCCCCGGTGAAGTAGAATGCAGAAAGCAAACAAAACCCCCGAATGCAAACACGTTATGTCCACCGCATCGGGTTGGGCCATTCTAATAGTGGCATCCGAGCACGCGACCCTGTGTGTTGTTTGATCAGAACACACTCACTCACACAATGCTTTATGCTGATGAGGAATATCTATAAATGCTTATGCTTGACAATCATTCACTATTGAAAAGCAGTTCACGTCTGTTTGCCGAGCGGGATTGTAAAACGAGAAGAACGAAACACCTCGCGTGCGCTGCGAATGTAAATACATATTACGGTCGATAATTACGGCGATGTTGGTTCATTTAAATACATCAATTTATCAACAGAAGTGCTGATTATGTGTCGGCATCCGCTCTGCTGTCTTGTTACAGTGAGTTGATGCAGATAGAACGATTTAATGATTTTATTGAATTTAATTCAATTTTATAAAAGCCACGGTTCTAATATCGCGAAAGTCGTATTATTCCGAATCATGCAGCGGACTTAGCAAATTGATTCGCTTCATTAAACTTCCCGTGCCAAATGGCCTTGCTGCCCGATTATCCTTCCGCCGGCAAACCGGCTTATGCATCGACGCGCTCGAGACTTGCATTTCGACAGCGCCGTGACATCGCAACCGCGCACAAATTGAACCCCCCAGAACTCGAACAATCCCCCAGACGCTACAGACAGGCATAAATATCCGCGGAAGCATCTCCGCTCCGCGTGGAAAAAGCTGCCGAATTAGCTGTTTTATATGCTGCCCGGTGCGGGCTGCAATCGGGCACCATAAAGTTAACCACGTAAAATGAAGGAAGAATGCAATCTCCAAATGTCGCCTCCCATTGCCGACGATTGGCAGAAGCAGAATAAGCTCGCCCGTCTCGAGTTCGTACAGCGCTTGGATCCTATGGAGACACGGGGTTTGGTTTAGGGTTAGGTTTTTTGTTCCTTTTTTGGCACTAGCTTTTGGCCACGCTCCACTGTCTCTTGGAGGCAAAAATGGTCCGGCACCGCAGAACGGGAGGGAAACCCGGGCATGCGGTAGAGGATATCGAAGCGAGAGCTAAATAAAATGGCGATGCATGAAAGTTCCTTACACAGCTAATGCTGATTAAATTTTTCCTAAGACTCAACATTTTTCTTCGCCATTCAATTAGGGGTGGGATTTTGTGCGAATGTGCACCCCGGGATGTGTGCGCTCGCCTTGGCGTGACTCGATCTTTGTCGAATGCAAACGTGTCTCGGGACCGGATACCGCGTTTGCCCCGAAACGAGCCCGGCCCGTTCCAGTGTCTAGCCTTGTCTTCTTCCTCTTCGGTTGGTTCACCGCGATTCAACCCCTTTGCTCGGTTGTGCGAGCTCCAGCAGCCTGAGCACGAAAGCAAATGACTGGCCCGTTCGTAACCCGGCGACGCCATGAGTGAAGGAAGAGGAACCCAACCATCGCTTACCCAACGTTTGTTCCGGTTCGGTGCATTCGCTGCGCTTTTCGGTGCACACACACACACACACATGCACACAACCCGTAATGCACTCTCGCTCGTCTTCAGACGCCAAACTCGTCCAAACATCGCCGGAAGATGTTGTTGCAGGCTCCGAGGCTCACGCGCGCTGGAATCTCGTTCCGCGTCCGGGTTTATTGTTCTAGCTGATGGTTTTTCGTCTTTTGCCCGGTACCGGGCGGCTTCCCGTGGTCCCTTGGTCCCGGTGGAGTTTCTTCCATTTTTGCTGTCAGCCAGCCAACCAGCCGGCAGGTAGTTTCGGCGGGTCCTTCCCCATGGGGAGGTGGGTCCCGGAAAAACAAACTAGCTTCCAGTTGAGCTGCCAAGGATTGGAGGGATCCCGATTGAAGCCACTAACCGGTTTGCCACTGACGCCTTCCGGGACGGGCCTTCCGGGGCGGAAAATTGCCGGGACGTGCCCGGGCAGCGCACCTCGACAGCGTGAGTTGCGGAAAACAATACCGTGCGCAACCCTGGAGCAAATTATTACACCGTGCATCGATAACCATCTCAACGCCAATGGCAGGGCGGGCTAAGGGATGTGCGAAATTGTGCTTTCGCTGTTTGTGTAGGAAGTTTCAACGTAGCAATGTTAGAATTGTATTGTTAAAAGTTTATTTTAGGAAAAATAAATTGGAGAAGTTTTAACGTAGCAATGTTAGAATTTTATTGTTAAAAGTTTATTTTAAGAAAAATAAATTGGAGAATGATATACAAATTATCATACATCTTACCTATCTTTCCATTTGTTCTTAAGAAATGCTTTTAACGAACAAAAATAGAATTTGATTGCACTGCTTAGTAGAAATTGTAGAAAAAATATCTAAATATAACCACAAACTTAAGTAAACAAAAAACAATCATGAAAAACACTTGAGGAAAACCCTTTCGGAAAGACTGCTCAAATAACAAGGTTGGCATTATAGTTATTTCTGGAATTAGATACGAGCTGAGCTAAACCAAACTGAAGAAACAGAATAAATGTATGGTTTCATATTTTCATAACAAAGATTCTGAAATCTGACTCACTGTAAGTATATTTGACAACAGCACAAACCTCGTGCCACGTTAGAGGTGTGAGAGTTTTCCGAAAGCAAAGCTGAACGATGATGGATACCGGGATGAATGAAACTCCGTTGGGAGCGGCTGCTTGAGCCGTACGCCTGTTCACTGATCCATTTTCTTTATGGACGATCATGCATCCATACCAATACCTGCTTCGAGCCAAATTTGCACGTATCAGCAACGATACGACAGGTATCGGTTTTGTGCCACATCAGCCACCCGACGGCTAGAGACTAGCAGGAAACTTGGCAGGGATTAAGTTCCTGCCGGTATTTCAGTGTGCCGTAGTCAGCTTACGTGTGCATGTTTGTAATCAAAACTCAATTTGTTTGCGTATCCTGTACGTATTTATGCATAACGTGTCTGGTTCACAGCTCGCGAAATGATGAAATGATGCATTCCGGTGTCCTCCCACCGACCTCCGGATCATTGCCCGGATTTAGATCTGTTCGGTTCGAATACGAAGACTACCGTTGTGGACCAATGCGACTGATGGTGTTGCTCATGATTGGTGATATTATTTGTGGAGAGCCTTCTGAAACTCATCAAATATTTGCGCAAAATGCTCTTAAATAAACAAAGCCGTCGGATCACGACTGCTGAGTGGACAATAATCGATGCCGTTTAGTCTTCTAGAAGTATTCATACCAGAGCGCCTGGTGGCATTGGTCAACCACTGGCTTAATGAAGAACAACAGACGTATAGTTATAATATAGTTTGATGTATAGTTTTGCCTCTGGCTGCCTTTGGTCAGGTTAGTTAGTTTAAGTTCGGTTAGGTCAGCATAGCACATAGGTATTAATCATATATATTAAGGATATTTGTGTAGCCGTCATAAGTTTATTCTAACTCAGTTGAACTTATCCTAATGATAGTTACTAATTCAACCTAACAAATAATCGTTTTCTTATCAAAGCCTTCTTCTATTTCTTTGTTAGCACAAAAACTAATCTAGATCTTGGTGTGCCATTTCTGGGTTCTGGTTACGTTCAACCATC